>JAOTOM010004035.1:0-214099 GCA_034440615.1 Ashinkailepas kermadecensis | reverse complement strand
TGTACAATGGCAGGTCGAATGATGCAGCGGGGCACAACGAGCACAACTGTACATTCGCATGCCAATACTCTTGTAGGGTTAACCCCCTGCTACCGAAGGCGGATTCCATCACTTCAAGCGGTACACCAGAAAAGGCACTTAGCAGACCGCCACCATTTTGCAAATACTGATTATACACCATTGCAGACCTCCTGGGTGTAGTGAAATTTCCAGCTGATGTCAGGTCACTGAACCCTGGGGCGCGCTTGGTGCACTATATAGTAATTTTGTCTTGCCTGATTTACTGCAGTTGATCTTGTACTGCAATGCAGACTGATCTATCGACATTGTCGGTGCATATCTAACTTCAACAAATGTTCATGGTAATACAATATAACTACCGCTCATTTTAAGTGACATTCAGTACTAGCCGCGAATGTGAACGTGCCTAAGTTATAACCATAGGTGCCACGCGCTTGATTCAATTTGATAAAGCAAGTGGACCGTTACCATCGGTGGTCCACCCACTTTAAAAGCAACTAAATAAGGGTTCACCCGACCACCTGATCTACGCCTATGCAGACAGTTTCTATCAATGTTAACTTTCAGATCACCCGTGACCACCCTCCCCCTCCTCTCCCCACCCCACCCCACCCCATGTGGCATGACCACTATCAGCGAGTGTGAACGGATGAGAGGAGCTCGCTGAGAGGTCAAACGCTGGTGGAAGCATTCACTGCTCTACAAGTCAATGCAAAGTGGATCAGGCTGACTTTGAGATGGAGCTACCTTTGGAGAATGTGACCCAGTTGTTTTGCTTCAAACTGAGTCCCTAGACTCGGATGCAACGTTAGATACAGAGCTGTGGTGCTGGTACACCGATGTGCCAATTATCTGGTCATGGGTCATGGGGTAGGTGTGCCGATTATCTGATCACGGGTCATGGGATCATGTGCCAGTTATCTGATCACGGGTCATGGGTTTTGGTCCTGTGTGCCAGTTATCTGATCACGGGTAATGGGATCATCTGCCAGTTATCTGGTGACGGGTAATGGGGTCGTGTGCCAGTTATCTGATCACGGGTAATGTGATCTAAGTGCTGGTTATCTGATCACGGGTCATGGGGTCGTGTGCCAGTTAGTTGATCACGGGTAATGGATCATGTGCCAGTTGTATCTGGGTCATTGGTATGGGATCATGTGCCAGTTATCTGGTCACGGGTATCACTCGGGCTGACGGCAATTTGTCCTCACCACGGGACGGGCGTTGATTTCGAAAATTATTGCGAGGGGAGTGCACAATGGATGAAGGTAATGGGCGGGCCCAAATGGATTGAGAGCAAATCCCATGGGTACCATGATAAAAGTTGAAATTATAGGGGGAAGCCAACATTGAGGTGGTACTTGTCCCCTAAAAAGTATATAAAACAACACCCTAACCCTCACTATTGGTGCGCTTCTTCAGTATGCCTTACATCAAAACTGATGTCACGTGTAAAATAAACCGTAATGTTCGTCGCTGAAGAGGGGAAAGGGTACATCCGAAACAGAAATGTCGTTTTATTGATTGATTGAACTGGTGGGGGGCGAATCCGCCCACCCTCCGGGTTTTCGTACATAACTACAGATTTTACCGGTCGATATACGCGATTCTCTGCGTACCTGCTTGGGAAACACCGATGCGCCGTTTAAAGCAAGAAAATGGAAATCGGGTGAAAAATTTTCATGTTAGGAGCCGCTAAAGTAAAAAATTCCAGCGCCAGACCACAAAAATCGGCGCTGATGCGCTTCCCGTATATTCGCAAGAGGGAAGTGTTCTTGGCAACACTAATGACTTGTTTGATGCATATTGATATTCTATAAAGTTTCAAGGTCATGTTAGGTCACCGAGGTCAAGTCAGGTCTAGTTCACATTGCGAGAGGTTAATGGAACCAAACTTGATCAACTGGAATGTTGTCATAAATGCGCTAATGTTTGTCATTTGTGCTGTTTGTCCTTGCGTTTCCATACTTTATTCATGTACTTCACTCCTTTCTTCGCGGAGCCGATTGGGCTGAGTTGCCCGACGGATGCAGTCGGGGCGGGCGGCACGGTTCCGGTAACTGGAACAGGTAACCGACCTGATAAAGTGCTGCTATATAGGTGACCTAAGGTCAAATGTCGGATCTCGTAATTCTGTATTGCACTATTAGTAATGTCCAAAACATCATTGATGCCCATTTTGGCATTTAAGCACCATCACAGCGACCCATAACAATGACAAGCCAAGCCACGCAAAAACAAGAAAATTTGGACAGACCTCATTTGACCTTGAAGATATTGATCTAAGGTCATGAAATGTGCACACAATAGAGTTCACTACCGTACCCATCCACCCTGCGAATTTTCGTTCCTCTAGCTTTAATAGGAGCGAGATCTTAGGGGGGTGAATCCGCCCCCTCCAGTGCTCTATTTTCAGAGGTCCCTCCAGGGCGCGTGTGTTAAGGTCATTCTCAATCACAACATATCCACACTCTTTGGAGTTGGTGTTACCTGTCGTCTGGCAGCAGGACAGCCTTGACGAAAGGATCGGGCCTCGTGCCTGCTCTGGGCCGCCGTGTGTTTTCATAGGTTTTTGGCGCGCAACACGCTGACGTAGAGTCGGTGCGCCACCATGTCGTAGCAGAGCTGGAGCTGAATCTGGCCGAGCGAAATGGTGGCCGGCAGATGCTGCACAGGGATGTCACGTGAAGCTCAGTGCTCTGAGATGTCCGGACGTCTGCACACAGGATGTCACGTGAAGCTCAGTGCTCTGAGATGTCCGACGTCCTGCACACAGGGGGATGTCTGGACGGTGAAGGCCGTCAGTGCTCTGAGATGTCCGACGTGCTGCACACAGGATGTCACGGGAAGCTCAGTGCTCTGAGATGTCCGACGTGCTGCACACAGGGATGTCACGTGAAGCTCAATGCTCTGAGATGTATCCGACGCTGCACACAGGGATGTCACGTGAAGCTCAGTGCTCGGAGATGTCCGACGTGCTGCACACAGGATGTCACGTGAAGCTCAGTGCTCTGATTTTTTTTTAGATGTCCGACGTGCTGCACACAGGATGTCACGTGAAGTTGATTTTTTTTTTTTTTTTTTGTGCTCTGAGATGTCCGGATGTCAGGTTAGCACACTGGCTGGAGCGCGTGCATTGCTTCCTGAAAGTTTCACGGCTAAATGGCAAAAGACACTAAACACTTCCCATTATTAGTGCAATTTGGAAACTCGAGATTCAGATTACTGTAGGTTCTCTCGACAACCGTATTACATATATAAAGACCATGTACGAATGCTGCGCGAGAAGTGTTTTGAAGGACAGCATTGCCATAAAGTGTTTCGCGAGCATCATACCGAGCCGACAGAGCAACCCATCGCTCGGTTTATCGATCTCTCTCATTCACTCAAACTCTGTCTTCGCCAGCTTTTGCCTGTGATGGAGCCAGTGGTGTAGCTATACTTTTTTTTTGTCCCGGAAGGTGGGGGGGGAGGGGAGGTCATATGACGGGGCCATGTAACTGAATAAACCGATTACGATTGTTGGGGTAGGGATATATATTTGGTGGGGGAGTTATTTTTTATGTTGCCATCATATGTCATTTGCGCCGCCTTTAAAGCGAGTACGTTACATGTCTGTCTATAAAGCGAGCGTGTGTGATTAAAGTAAAGTGGACATTTACGTTAGTGAATTTTACGTTAGTTTGCGTGATATTTTAGGGTATACTTAAGGCGATGGTCCATTGGGGACAGTTCCCTGATGTCTAAATGGTTTAGTTTTACTTTACCCTCCACAAAATAATTTGTAGTTTTGGGTGGGGTAAGGGCGTCGCCACCGGGGGCAGGGGGGGGGGCAGTCGCCCCCCTGCCGTGAAACTGGGGGGGCGCCGCCCCCCTGAAATTTGAGGAGGCCCCTATCCGCAAATGCACAGCAAAAAAGGTGAGCAAGGAGGCCGACGGGACAGAAGATCATGCTGTCAATGAGGCCTCAAGACTGACGAGGCCCCCAGGAAATATAATCAGGTCTCTATAAGAGACGTAGAACAGAGATTGGGAGGAGGCCCCCAGGACGAAAAGGAGGTCCCATGACGAAAATGAGGCCCCATGACGAAAAGGAGGTCCCAAGACGTAGAACAGAGATTGGGAGGAGGCCCCCAGGACGAAAAGGAGGCCCCCCGGGACGAAAAGGAGGCCCCAGGACGAAAAGGAGGCCCCAAGACGTAGAACAGAGATTGGGAGGGGCCCCCAGGACGAAAAGGAGGCCCCCAGGACGAAAAGGAGACCCCAGAACGAAAAGGATACACTCAAGGACGAAAAGGAGGCCCCCAAGACGTAGAACAGAGATTGGGATGAGGTCCCCAGGACGAAAAGGAGGCCCCCAGGACGAAAAGGAGGCCCCCAGGATGAAAAGGAGGCCCCTAAGACGTAGAACAGAGATTGGGAGGTGGCCCCCATGACGAAAAGGAGGCCCCCAGGACAAAAAAAGGGCCCCAGGACGAAAAGGAGACCCCTAAAACGTAGAACAGAGATTGGGAGGTGGCCCCCAGGACGAAAGGGAGGCCCCCAGGACGAAAAGGATGCCCCCAGGACGCAAATGAGGCCCCCAAGACGTAGAACAGAGATTGGGAGGAGGCCCCCAGGAATAAAAGGAGGCCCCCAGGACTAAAAGGAGGCCCCCAGAACGAATAGGATGCACCCAAGGACGAAAAGGAGGCCCCACGACGTAGAACAGAGATTGGGAGGAGGCCCCCAGGACGAAAAGAGGCAAGTCGATGCGCCCCCAAACTCCAACAACCAACCAACCAACCCCAGGACGAAAAGGATGCACCAAAGGACGAAAAGGATGCCCCCAAGACGTAGAACAGAGATTGGGATGAGGTCCCCAGGACGAAAAGGAGGCCCCCAGAACGAAAAGGAGGCCCCCAGGACGAAAAGGATGCCCCTAAGACGTATAACAGAGATTGTGAGGTGGCCCCCAGGACGAAAAGGAGGCCCCCAGGACGAAAAAGGAGGCCCCAGAACGCAAAGGAAGCCCCCCCCAAGACGTAGAACAGAGATTGGGAGGAGGCCCCCAGGACTAAAAGGAGGCCCCAGGACGAAAAGGAGGCCCCCAGAACGAAAAGGATGCACCCAAGGACGAAAAGGAGGCCTCTTGGACGTAGAACAGAGATTGGAAGGTAGCCCCCAGGACGAAAAGGAGGCCTCTTGGACGTAGAACAGAGATTGGAAGGTAGCCCCCAGGACGAAAAGGAGGCCCCAGGACGAAAAGGAGACCCCAGCACGAAAAGGAGGCCCTCAGGACTGAAAGGATGCCACCGAGACGGGCAAGAAGCCACCCAGGTTAGACGAAAAGGCTTCCGATGGGTGGCAGGATATTCTTAAGTTGGAAAACGAGGCCCCCAAGACGGAAGAGGATGCCCCTGCAATATAAAATTAAGACCTGATAGGTGATATTTCTCCGGACGCAATAGGGGCCCCAAGACGGGTAAGAAGGTCTCCGCAGGAATGAGAGAAGGCCACCGAGACCAGCCAGATGAGGCCCATATTTTGGAAGAGGAGGAACCTGGAAGAGAAGATCTAGGACTAGGACGCAAAAGCACCCTGCTAAGAGGGTAATGAGGCTCCAAACACAGATAAGGAGGCCCCTAATTTGAAAAAGGAGTCACCTAGGAGAGGGTAGGAGTCCCCAGAAATCAAGAGAGTGTCAAAAATGGCACGGAGGCAACCAGGAATGCAAAGGAGGCCCCAACACCGGAAAGGAGGCCCCAGAATATGAGAGGAGGCCCTAAGACGGAAAATGAAGCCATTGGATATGAGATGAGGTTTCGGAGACGCAAAAGCAGGCCCCAAACGGGTGAGGTTCCACCGAGATAGAAAAGGATGATCCAGAGACGTGGCAGGAGGCACCTAATTCGGAAGAGAACGACACAAGATTGGAAATGAGACCCCATGATGAACGAGGAGGCCCCTAAAATAGGAGAGAAAGGCCATTGGATAAGAGAGATGGCTCCCAGGCGGAAAAGAAGGCTCGAAGACGGCTAAGAAGGTCCACGGGAAATAACAAGGCCACTAAGATAGGAAAGGTTGCCAGTAATTTGGCAGAGGAGGCGCCTGGGAGAGAAGAGGAGTCCACGAGGAGATAAGAGACCAACCCTAAGATGGGTAAAGATCGAATCCAGAGCGCAGAGCAGGAGAACGCACAGCAGGAGGCCCCCAAGACGTGAGAGGAGGCCCCTAATTTGAAAAAACAAAACAAAAAAACAAAAAGGCCTCTAGAAGAGACATGAGGCACCTGCAGGACTTGAGAGGAGTCCCTCAAGAAGGAGTAGGTCTCCAGGACCAAATGAGGCCCCGAAGACCGGAAAGAATTCCCAGGAAATGAGAGGAGGCCCTTAAGATGGGAGTGGTAGCAGGTATGGAAGGAGGTGAGGTTTCCAAAATTGAAGATCCCTCAAGACGGGTAAGGTTTTTCCAGGATAAAGGAGGAGCCACACGAGGCGTGGCAGGAGGCCCCTAATTTGGCAGAGAATGCCCCTCGAAGGTGAGAGGAAGCCCCATGCCACGTTAAAGGGGCCCCAGAATGCAAGAGGAGGCCCTCCAAGACGGGAGAGGAGGACCATTGAATATGGAGGAGGGTAGGACACACAAGGAGACATCGAAAACCGGTAAAAAGGCTCTAGGAAATGAGACGAGACCCTTAAGACGCGACAGGAGGCCTATAATTTGCAAGAAGAAACCCCTAAGAAATAGTAAGAGTCGTGTCTGGGTATTTTAAAATCACGATATGGGCCCCAAAAGATCCGGCCGGGGCCCCCGCAAATTACGCTGAGCCTGGGGTACCAAAAACTCACGCCCGGACCACGAAAATCATGCCAGGGGCACGACAGGTCGTACCGTGCCCCAACAGTCTCATTGGGACCAAAACAAATGAAGCCGGAGCAACGAAAAACAATCCGGACATGGATAATCACTCTGGGGGCCCAACAATGACGCCAAAAGCCTCCAAAACGCATTGGACCCCCAAAAAGTGTCGAGGCCGCTACAGCTCGCGCTAGGGATCCAAGAAAATGACGTCGGGGCCCAAAAGATCACATTGGACTAAAAAAACGTCGCGTCGCAGCCCTTGAAAATCACACTGGAGGCCCAGAAGGTCGCGCCGGGGCCCCAAAAGTTGCAGCTGCCCTAAAAATCAATCTTAACCGGAATGTCACTCCGGGACAAAAAAAACTCCTTCAGTGGCCGCAGTGCTATATCAAAGGGGCAAATGCCCCCTCCATCCTGAGAGGGATAAGCTCCCAAGAATCGTGTCGGGGCCTCAAAAATCGCGCTGGGCCACCAAAATTCGCGTCGGTCCACCAGAATTCGCGTATGGGTCTCCAAATAAATACGGCGAGCCCCGGGAAACTCGCTCCGAGGCCCGAAAAATTGCGACAGGAACCGCCAAAATCGCGTTGGGGCCACAGCTAAATACAACGCGTCGCACAAACTCGAACCGGGCCACCCAAATATCGCGCTCGGGACCCACAATTCCCATCGGTAGTCCCGTCGAGACTCTAAAAAATTGCCGTCTAGGGCCACACGTAAGCACACTGTGACCACAAACACCGTATCGGTATCCGAAAAAATCAAGCTGGAGCCCTCCAAAATAAGGATGGATTCCAACAACTAAATGCCCAGGTAAAAAAAAATTGCTCTGGAGCATCGAACATATTATCAGATGCCTTCACAAATTGCGTACGGCACCGAAAAACAAACCGGATCTCGAACAATCGAGGTGGGATACAAAAACATGGCGCGAAGGACTCGAGAAATCAGGCCGGGATTCGGACTTTAAAAAAAAATCAGAAAAGTTTCACAAAATCGTATTGAGCCCAGAAAACTGGGGTTGGGTCTCCGGAACCACGCGACTGGGCGCGATAAGCCGCTCTGGGACCTAGAAACATCGTACCGAAGCCCCAAAATTGTACTTGGGCCCCACAAGTGTGCGTCAGAAGCCCAAAATAAACACATCGGGACCCTAAGAGCACAGCGGGGGCCGAAAATACAACTGGCCCTCCAAAGCGCACAGTCTCACAAAAACGACAGGGCCTTAACACATGCGTTGCAGCCATAAATATATATACCGGGAGGTATAAAAAATACACCGGAAGCTCTCAAGGCACACAGGGGTCATGATAACGCACAATAGCCTGAAAAGGTGGCTGGGGCCGCAAAAGGCAACATGGTTCCAAAACAAACAAAAAGACCGGGCGCTAAATAAACACATCGGGATCTTCGAAAACGCCCCGACACGTCAAAAAAATCCTCGGTGCACAAAAATGCAACAAACCCTAAAACGAGCAGGGGGTTCGAAAATGCTTTAGGCCCCTAACAAAAATGGATTGGAGCCATAATGCACAATCATAGACCAAGAAAGACGCAACGGGTCCAAAAAGAACGCTGAGGCTTGGCCTCGGTTCGGTATCCAATCTGGGAGGATAGCAGCAAAGATATGAAGTGCATCAAAGCTCAGCGGAAACCGCATTTCATAACTACCAGAAAATGCGAGAAGTAGGAAACTAATGATCGAATTTAATCAATCGACTTTTCGCAGCGAACGCCCATACGAATCATTCCATCACGCCAAATATGGCGCAAGTCTATCAGGTGGCAGCAATTAGCAAAACGCAGAAGGCCTAGCAGAAACCATAGCATCGCACGAAGTGTGGCGAATGCACCGAATACGAAAAATGGGTGTGCACGTGCACTGACGTTGCCGTCGTGGCGACCGGGTGCTATGAACTGGAATGCCTGAAATTGTGAAGTTTTGTATTTTAAAGTGGTGGGTAATACATTTTACTTTGAAGTTATGGGCCTAATACATCTTCGAAACCCTGCTCGTTTTAGGGCTTTGTTGTGTTTTTTTTGTGCACCGAGTATTTTTTTACGTGTCGGGGCGTTTTCGAAGATCCCGATGTGTTTCTTTAGCCCCCGGTCGTTTTGTACGTTTTGGAACCATGTTGCCTTTTGTGGCTCCAGCCTCTTTTCCAGGCCCTTGTGCGTTCTCATGGTTCCTGTGCGCCTTGCAAGCTTGCAGTGTATTTTTCTTAGAGCTCCCGGTATGTTTATTTAGGGCTGCAACGCATGTTTTAAGGCCCTATCGCTTTTTGGGAGACTCTGTGCGCTTTGGAGGGTTAGTTGTATTTTCTGGCACCGTCGTACTCTTAGGGTCCCGCTGTGTATATTTGGGGCTTCTGACGCACATTTGTGGGGCCCCAGTATGATTTTGGGGCTTCGGTGCGATTTTTTCTGGGTCCCAGCGCGACTTATCGCGCCCAGGCGCGTGGTTCCGGAGACCCAACGCCAGCTTTCTGGGCTCAACGCGATTTTTGTGGATCTTTTCTGTTTTTTTAAAGTCCGAATCCCGGCCTGATTTTTCGAACCTCTGGCGTCATGTTTTTGTATCCCACCTCGATTTTTCGAGATCCGGTATGCTTTTCGGTGTCATACGCAATTTTTGAAGGCATCTGGAAAAAATGTTCGGTGCAACAGAGCCATTTTCCTGACCCGGACATTTATTTGTTGGAATCTCTCCTTTTTTGGAGGGCTCCAGCTTGATTTTTTGGATACCGATCCGGTTTTGTGGTATAGGTGTAATTTCAGCAGTGTGAGGTAACTTATCAAGGGATACCAAAAGAAAACCTAAGAACTGAGTGGTGGAGTTAGGGTTGAAATCCGACCAATCAGAAACCATAGTGGTAGATTAGGCCCCTCCACAGGACAATTTAGTTGATGACTAATTATATTATTTCGAAATGTACCCTTTGACAAAATAGCGGTCGAAATCCAAGGACTTTTTAATGGACGTAGGTGCCCCCCCCCCTGCAAATCCGTTTGCCCCCTCCTGCTTGACGCAAATATAGGTACTCCACTGGTCCCTCAATAATTTTCCGAAACATACGCCCATGGGGAAACGCCAACATTGAGGGGACAAATTACCCCTCATAAGCATACAATACAACATCCATGCCCCATATAAAATGGGATGAATGATGTTTTTAAATGCATTTTCTTCCAACAAACTTCTTTTCTGTTATTACAGCCTGCATGATTAGAGCTTCCCAGCTTCCATACCTTCTCAACCTCATTTACAAAACGGTACAGCACAGCGAAAACGATGGGCGTGACGGCGTGGAATTTGAAGGCTTGGATTATGTATGTACTGACATTGTTGCATTGTTGCATTGTCATTTATGCATTGCTGTTCAATGCTTGTTCTTGCCGTGAATTTATTCGCTGAGGATATATTTTAGCTCGTGTGACAGTTGCTTTGTAGCCAGCACCAAATGTTATAAAAATAAATAAATTCCTAAGATGGCGCTCAGAAAACCAATGCAATCCACTTCTCGTTGTCACCTTTGCGAAATTGTCGTCCTTGGACTGAGAAATGGTCGTTCAAGCTTTGCTTATGACATCAAGCTGGTGGGAATAAATAACAGTAGTGATGAATCTAGCTATATTCAGTTAGACTTGGATGACTTAAAAGTGGGTTTATCAATGGCAGATATCTGTAAGATATGCTTAGCACCAGCCCCGCCAGCTCGCTGCAATCTAGAGGCCAGCGGGAAGATTCGAGAAAGCATTGAGACGATGGTTTGTTTTGGCACTTATGTATGTATCCAAATATTACTTATTTATACCCTGGTATGGCCCAGTTTTCAGCGAAAATGATTAGTGCTATTGCGTTTTGAGTAAATTATGCACCATGCCAAGAACAAAAAAAAACGAATATGAAATCATGTTCCCCATCCTCGAACCATAGTATAAGAGCCTAAAAACAATATGAGACCCTAACACAATGGAGGCCCCCTTTCGGGGAACAGGAGGCCCCCTTTCGACCTTGCCCCCCCCCCCCCTGGAAGGATTTCGTGGCGACGCCACTGTAATTGAGGCTGTGTTAGTTTTGTGCAACCGGTTCTAAGTCTAGTGAGACCTCTTTTTGTCGGTGAGATTGATTTGATGAGTTCCATGTACCTATTGTTGGCTTGATGGCGTGGGTGTGGTTGGATTTGTGTTGTGTTGAGTTGTGTTGTGTCCATTTGTTCTGTTGATGTTGGCGAATTTGGCGTTGTAGGAGTGCTTTGCAGTCGTCTACCGAATATTCCATGCTAGGGTAAGTGTTCAATGCTAAGGCTTGCTTTGCGAGCCGATCTGCTTCTTCGTTACCTGGGATGTTGGCGTTGCCCGGAATCCAGAGAAGGAATAGTTTAACTTTACGTTATGGGCCACGAGTTGTTGGATTCTATCAATGAAGTGATGTGGACAGTCATGGGTGTTGGTAATTGACTGGAGAACAGATTTGGAGTCTGAGCAAATTACTACGTTTCTAGCTTTACGTCTCATGAGAATGGTGATGGCGGCCAAAATGGCCACTGCTTCAGCGGAGTAGATGGAGAAGTTATCCGGTAGACGCTTTGAAAGTCTGAGACCTAGTCCAGTGATGCCGATGCCTACCTTTACCTCGTGTTTCGACCCATCCGTGAATACCAGTGATTTGTGTTTGTTGTCATCGGCGAACTTGTGGAAGAGGCCAATAATTTCCGCCGATGTGATAGTGGATTTCTTTTCCGAGATCAAGTACTCGACCTTTGGTTCACTGAAAGTCCAAAATGGCCTAGTGGGCGGTCGAGTTGCAGTGGATGGCATTGCGAAGTTTAGATCTGAGAGAGCCGTGGAAATTTGAATGCTATATGGTGGAAGCTTGCGCGCAAATCGGCTCTTGTCGTATCTATCAGGCGTAAAGCAGCGCTGTGCTGGATGATTTTTGATGGACTTGACTTTGATGTGGTAGCGGCACAGCTGTTGTGTCCTCCGGTCGTGGAGTGGGGGCGTGTTTGAGTCCACTAGTAGACTGGCTATCGGTGTGGTGCGAAGGGCACCTGTGGTTGCTCTGATGCAGCTGTTTTGGATGATTTCTAATTTTCGGCTCTGGCTTTCTGAAATGGTGGCAAAAATGATGCTGTTGTATTCTAGGATGGGTCGTATGATTGACGTGTACAGTCGTAGTAGTGTTTTCCTGTCTCCGCTCCAGTCTGTGCCTGCAAGTGCTCGGAGTATGTTGACGCGCTTCGCACATCGCTTTGAGATGGTGGTGATGTGGGTGTCGAAACTGAGTTTTTCGTCTAAATGTACTCCTAAGAACTTGAAGCATTTCACCTGTTCGATGGCCTTGCCATCGATTTTAAGTAGAGTTTTGGGTGTTGGGCGGAGACGACTATATGTGACGGTGGCAGATTTTTATGCGGACAGGGTTAAGCCCCAAGTTTTGCACCACTTTGCAATGTGGTCTAGTCCTGCTTGAATGTTTTTTTTCCGCCTTAAGGAAGCATTGTGATGTTGTCCAAATGGCTATGTCGTCCGCGAAAAGTGAGTACTGAAGTGAAGTGTCAGTGTGGTCAGCAAGTATGTCGTTGATCATGATGATGAAGAGGCTCGGTGAGAGCACGCTCCCCTGAGCCAGGCCCTGCTCCTGTGTTGTGGTGTTTGATGTGACACTGCCGCATCGGACCTTAAGGGTCCTGTCTCTAAGGAAGTTGAGAATAAAGTGTGCCATGTGTCCGCGTAGGGCTATCTTGTGGAGTGTGTGTGCCAGTGCGGATTTGTGTACTCGGTCAAATGCGGCAGTGATGTCCAAGTAGGCAGCTACTGTTGTGCATTTGATGCGTAGACCACTTTTTATGCATGCACTAATCTAATGAGATTGTCTGTGGTTGATTTTTGACGCTGGAAGCCGCACTGAAATTCGTCGAGCAGGTCGTTGTGTTTTAGAAATTGCCTCAATCGTGTGTTGACCATGCGTTCGACTAACTTGCTAGCACAGCTAGTGAGTGAGATGGGTCTATAACCTTTTGGGGTGGAGTGATCTTTGTGCGGCTTTGGCAATGGAATGACTACGCTCTGTCGCCAGGATGCGGGAAACGTGTCGCTTTCGTACAGTTCATTTATGGCCGCTAGTAGGTACGTTAGAGAGTTTTTGCTAAGTCGTTTAAGAAACTGGTAATGGATGTCGTCCGGCCCAACCGACGTGTTTCCACACTTGCTGAGGGCAAGGTGTAATTCGTGCATAGTAAACGACTGATTGTAGATCTCTCTATTGCTAGAGCCGAAATTTGCTTTGGAGGCAAGGGCGTCTTGTGCGCTTACTATAGTGGTGTCGTAGTTGCTGTTGCCAGATACGCTGGCGTAGTGTAGTTTAAAGTGGTCTACGACTTGTTGTGGGTCAGTGATGTGCTGTCCTTTCACCGTCAGCTGGGGGAATGGGCCTGATGGTGGGCGTTTCAGGTTGAAGCGCTTCATCAGGTCCCAGATTCTGCCGGTAGGGGTGAACCTATTGAATTGAGAAGCAAAAGACTGCCAACTGTTTTGTCGCGCTGTTCGAATTGTATACCGGCAGTGTTTTTGAGATTGTCTGTATGCTGAGAGGTGTGCTTCGCACACGCATCTTTTGAATTGCTTGTGGGCACGGCGCCGTGCTGCGATTGCCCTTTGACAGTCCGGAGTCCACCATGGCGTAGATGCCTTTTTCCTAGGTTTGTTACTTTTTGGGACTGAGTCTCGTGCTGCTGAGCTGATGGCCCTTAGGATTGTCTTGATCTTACTGGTCTCTGGAGTTGTTAGGTTGAGGTCCACCTGCTCCTCGAATTTAGCCCAGTCCGCTCTTTTCAAGTTCCAAGATTGTCTAAATAGCTTTGTGTGGTGGATAGCGTCCGTGCTGAGCCTAATTGAGATTGGGTAGTGGTCGCTCAGCCCGGGAACGTCTGAAACTGACCAGTCAAAACGTGAGCTAAGTCGTTGGGAGCAGCACGTTAAGTCAATGCAACTGTCCGATCCTCCTAAGGTCGGGTTGTAGCGGGTGGCGGCCCCGGTGTTAAGAAGTACTAGGTTGTGGTCCGAAATAAACTGTTGAATTTCGCGTCCTCTAGTGTCAGTATGGTCGCTTCCCCAGGAGGGGTGTTTAGCATTAAAGTCTCCCATAAGGAGGACTGGTGGAGGGGCCTGAAGCAGCAAGTCGCTCAGCTCCTATGGTATGGGGGTTTTAGCTGACGGCGAGATGTATAGTGAAATGACTATGGTTTGGCAATGGGCAATTTTGAGGCTGACTGCTACGCAATTCAGGGGAGTATTTAACGTTACTCGACGGTGAGGTATGCTGTTTGAAATGAGTATGGCTGCGCCCCATTTCCTATTTGGGCCGTTTACGTTGTCGACGTGCCAAGTGTAATCTGGGATTTTGTTCCAAGTGGAGTCCGAATCTCGAAAGTGAGTTTCTTGGAGCGCAGCTAGTAATGGTTTTTGTTGCAAAAATTCAGATTTGAATTCTATGAACTTGCCTGGAAGGCCTCCGGTGTTCCACTGCAGGAAAAGTCCCATTGTCAAACGCGCTTAGTGACTGTTGGTGTTCCTATACTGGGGTGGTGTCGGTGTCGAGTTGGGGGGAAAGGTTGAACCGGTGAACGGAGAGAGGGTTGGGAGGTGATCCAGGCAGGAGTGGTAGCCTGGACCTGGTCGCACGGGTTCTGGGAGGTGATTGGGTAGAGTGGTGGCGTGATTTGCGCTTGGGAAGCGCGGTGGGTTCGGGTGGGATTCGTTGGTATGGAGTGGTGGGTTCGACGGGCTTTGAAGGAGTGGTAGGTTCAGTCTGAGTGCTGGCCTCAGACGAGGATTTGGAGTGGGTTCGGGTGGATGTGCAGGAGGTGGTGAGAGATTCGGTTTGGCAGGAGGTGGTGGCCGTGGACTTGAGGGTTGTCTGGGTGGGTGTTATGGTGGCCTTGGTTCTAGGCCTTGGTTTGGGCCGGCCGGATGGGTGTGGTAGGGGCCGAGGCCCTGGTGGAGGCAGTGGAAGGAAGGCTTCAGGATGGCGAGGTGGGCCCTGGCCGGTTCGAGGAGGTGACGCGAAGGGGTATGGCCGGGTCCTGTGGGGGATGGGTGGGTACCCGTGGGGGATGGGGTGGGGACCATGTCTGGGTCTGAAGTGTGTTGGCGGAGTGATGAGGCGGGGTGGATAGTGGGATGGTGGTGGGCATGGGCCGGGTCTGAGATGGGGTGGGAGGGGAAGAAGACCCATTCCTCGGTGGGGTGGATGTGGGATACCGTGACCCCGGTGGAAATGGTGTGGGAGGAGGCCGGGTCGAGGGTGAAGGGGCTGTGGGTAAGGGCCAGGTCTGAAGTGGAGTGGGTGTGGGAGGAGGCCAGGTCCTGGGTGGGGTGGGGTGGGAAGGAGTGGTGATCGGTGAGGTCGAGGGCGGTGGGCCGGGGAGGTCGGGGATCGGTGGGGCGGTTGAGGCGGGGGTCGGTGGGGCGTTGAGAAGGGAGGTGTGCCGGGCTCCGGGAGCCGGCTGCTGGTGGGGTGGTTGGGTGGCTGGGAGTTGGTGCTGGTGGGGGTGTGGGTTTAGGTGTGGAGAGCGTCGCTGCGTAGCTTCGCCCTTCGGTAGGTGCGGTGTCGAGAGGTGCAGTTGTGGCTGTGCGAGTGTCAGTGGTGGTGTGGCGTAGGTGCTGTCGTGCTGTTGCGTGTGGCACCCGATGTGTTGCCGCATACCGGCACACCTCCCTCTCGTATGCCCACTTAGGGCAGTCGGGGTCGGTGGCGGGGTGCGGCCCATCACAGCATGCACACTTCCTTTCGGAAGAGTTGCAGTCGGATGCCGCGTGGTGACCGGCGCACTGGCTGCATCTGGGAGTTGGTGACGCGCATGCGCGTTCGCCATGTCCATAACGCAGACAGAACCGGCACCGTAGTGGTAGAGGCACGTAGAGGCGGACCTCGTAGGTTTTGTTGTGTATGTGTACGTGTGATGGTATGTGTGGTGTGTCGAAGGTCAGTAGTATAATTTTGTGAGTCGAGCGTGCCTCCCGTTTAAGTTGGCTAATTGTGGTTGTGGCGTTCAGGAAGGCTGAGGCGTCGAATAGTGCGGCGATGCTGTCAAGTGGCAAGTTATCCAGCTCTTGGGCGCGAATGTAGATTCAACTCTTGGGCTGGTGTTCAAGGCGTGGTGTAACGTGAAGGAGCAGCAGCGCTGGTTGTTAAAGGTGGTTGTGGTCAGTAGGGTTTGTGTGTCCGCGCTGCTCTGTGTTTCGACTAGGATGTGTGTGGTATGCTTGTGGACCTTGAAGTGTGTTGAATTAAGAAGGTGTCTGAGTGTCCTCTCGATAGCGAAAGGAGACTCCTGCGTGACGTTGTGTCCTGTTTCTGTGTAAATACCTACTAGGTAGGTGCCTTGTGTGGTGCTGGCGGCAGACGCCATGGTGTGTAAGGGTTTGGTCCCACCTATATATTTGCCGTCTTTCGTGGAACATATGCGATGCGACATGAGAACAAGAATCGAGGTAGCACAATACATGATTTGTACAATTAACCGTGATGATGTATGAGCTAGCTCTTGTGTGCAGTTCGTGACAACATGAGTATGCACGCCGTCAACAATATCACATCCGCACGACAAAACAACGCGAGAGCCATACATTAGGAAGACAAGTGTTGTACAAGCAAACGGGCTACACTGCCCTCTCACGGCGGAACCACAAGTACCAATACAACATGTACTCGCTATATTTCCATCTCACGCCATCAAAGGCTACACTGCCATCTCACGGCGGCACCAGAAGTATTAATACAATATGTACCCGCTACAGCCCCTCCGTATTTAGCCTCCCCCATCACTTTTCCAAAACCCATTAGATTTCCGGAACTTTTTCCAAAGGACACCTATATACCGAGTTTTGTTTTCTTCAACGACATTATTCTAACTTCGCGGCCGAACAACGCTTTTCCTCACAACAATCATCGGCCTACACGGATTTCATTTAGCTCTCAGCCTAATTCATTCCTCAATGGCCACTCTCATCCTCAGGAACATATCAGTCCAGTCAGCTCTGGCTATCAAGGGCCTTCTTCATCAATCGGGACCTTTTCTTACTGTTGGGGACCGATCACAGCCCTCAATAACCATGTATAGGTCTCGTCTCAGCAGCATTCCAGCCTCACTATTACTTTTTAGCTATTAGGGAGCCCTATCTATCCCTCAGGAGGCCCTTTCAAATCCCAGGAACATCCCAGCTCCATCTCTGGATCTCAGACGCCCTGCTTGTTCCTCAGGAGCCCTCAGAGCCCTGTCGATGCCTCGGCTGTTAGGATCCCTTTCCAGCCGAGGTGGCCATTTTCAGCTGGCATGGGAATGCCAGCTATCAAACGGGCCCTATCTCGTCTCCACGGCCTTTGTCAGCCCTTAGGATGGACGTCTTCAGGATCGAGGGCCTCTTTCGATACCATCTGTTTGATGCGTTTATTTTTCATCGGTTATATCTGTGAGCCTACGCGGTGAGGCTTCTTACTCTTCAAGGCGGTCGTCTGGAGCCCCTCCCTCCTCGGGTCCGCCAGAGGGGCTGCTCCCTTTTCCCTTGGCTACACAACCAAGCGCACTCTAGATAATGTACATCATGAAGCTGTGCACAACCCTCAGGGTGCTTTCCGAACACCGTCCATGACAGGTCCCCTGGTAGACGCTCATTAGCCACCGCTGGCCATGAGGCGAGAGACGCTTGGTCTACGATATGCCTGTAAACTGCGCCAGTTTCCTTCACGCCAACCTACGGCGCAGTTTTTTTCCAGGCGCTTGATCGCACTGTTTAAAAGACAACGTGATCAAATGCTGAATCCCTTATGTGCTAGAACGAGGGTTCTGTTGGAGAGGAGTGAGTTTCGAGGAAATCGAATCATGCAAATATATCGGATGTCGGTGCGCCCTGGGAGGTAAACGACCCAGGATAGAACTGGAGCTTTCAACCATGATGATACTGTCCCGGAACTGTTCGTCGAAAAGCTCCAGAACACATAGCTTCCTTTCAGCATCACCACGCGATTTCTACATAGGACTCCAAATATAACATTGGTTGAGGGTGCCATCTTGTGAGCAGATACACTACTCGACTACGTACACTGCGAGCACTACGAGCACACGCCCCCGTGTACACGTCGGAGTGTGTAGTGATCATCCGAACATTGTGCCTTAGTGCTGTGTTGGATGATGTTTTATTTGTAATTGTATCTGACTCACTGAGCGTTCGTCTGGATCTCAATGCGCTGCACCCTGCTAATCCACCTGCACAGTAGATACTTCTACATATTAACGAACCAGATCATGCTGGGAAAGTTGTCAAACCGCTGGATCCATATCCGCGCTGGTATAGAGGGAAGCGAACTCGCCGGAGCTGCGGCAAAGCACCCAATCCGGAGACCTTGTATGCGGAATTCCTTGTCCTCACTTGGATCTGTCTTCCACTCATCACATGCTACCTACGAAGTAACAGCGACAGTGGAATTACATGCGCAGAAAATAGCTCCTGGTAATGTAACGACAACCGAAGTCTCGGCATTCCTGTTCAAGGAAGTAGAGAACTGAGACGATGAACAGCAATCGCCTACGAACAGAGAGTGTCTATGCCACTCATGGCCACTTGCTGCCGAATATGCTCAGGCCGTTGTGTGCTAGTTGCGGGGCGCCACTGACGGTGTGCCATGCTCTGGTGTCGTGTTCTTGGCTAATTGTTGCCGAATATGCTCAGGCCGTTGTGTGCTCTTTGCGGGGCGCCACTGATGGTGTACCATGCTCTGGTGTAGTGCTCTTGTTACGCGCCTCAGCGTTCTCATCTGCCTCACCGATATTGCTAAGGGCACCATAATAACATTTGCAGTTTATGTGTCTTTAAGCCGAAATAACCAACCAACCAACCAATCAACTGAAAACTCTCGCTTGCACCAAGAACAGTGCTTTTTCCACCGATGTTTCCGACGCTCGAACACTGCAGGAGTATCTGGCGGATCAGATCCATTTACTTACCATTAAATTCCTCTGCAAATCGGGCCAGCTGCGACGGTAGCGCTGCTGCGCGGAGCGGGTAAGAGCGCCTCACCCGGACTTTGGTGGCGGTGCCGCTGCTGCGCGGGGCGGCTGGGCGGACGGCAAGAGACCTCTGCGGCGTTGAGGCGCGGCTTGCCGGTCGGTCGCATTTATCCACGCTTTCCATCGGGCCAATGCTCGAGTTCTCACGCCGATCTGGGCCAGAAAAATGGCGTCAGGCTGGTGAAAGGATTACGGTAAGCGGTGTATATGAAGGAATTAATTTTTGCTTCAGACCATTAAAATGCTGTTTCTAGTGCCCTATTGGTGAACAGTTAACTCGCACCCGGCCGATCTCCGGTGCCACCTTCGCCGGGCCGAGGGGAAGATAGCTTCCTCCCACGATCTCAGGAACTATAAGACCTACAGGAGAAAGTAAAAGTGCCATCGGATAGACATTGATGAGACATGAACAACCTACCTACATTTTTAGCCTCAGGTCCATTTCAAGGTCACTAAATGCCATTTCTTTGGAATGATATGGCTGAAGGCATGAAGGTTGAATGCAATAACAGCCATAATTAACCACGTTTAGCGTCTTTACTTATTCCAATGTCGGGTACTTTGATTAAAAATAAATATACTTCAAGACAGGATAGGCTACAGTCACGCACGGTGATGGCACAACAACTTAAAAATCATGTTTTCCAGAACTGTTATATTACGTTAAATAAGTGAGTAAATGTTCTTGAAAACTTATTTCTTTGTTCGGTATCTAAATATGGTGCTAACAGCGAGCAAATAATGTAAGGTTTTTCAAGGTTTTTCTTAAGGCCTTTTCAAAGTTATCCAAGCTCATTGACCTTACTTGACTACGGATGACTGAGGCGGTCTAAGAATGGTACGAGGGTGTAGATTGTGCGCCAAATCTCAAGAGACCAGGGTTAATAGACTGGCCGCTTTTGAGGTGCCCATGCTTGACAGACTGTCCTGGTCACGTCCGGCTGACTCCACGCGTCACTACATCTCAGCCGCAGGAGGGCAGTCTGAACTCCGCCCGGCCCGGCCGATGGTCACACGGGATTGGGCGCACAGGGTCTCCAGCATACAAGTTTGATGGAACGTATTTTTGCGGATCGTCTTTATTGAGGTCTGTGAACGTCACAATAGTCCATTTAAGAGCAAGTGAGGCACTCACATCGAAGGGATAGGTCTCCAAATGTCAGTGACATTGTTATTTTTACAATAACTTTAGCCCTAACTCCTGCTGTGGTGGTTTTATAGACCAGGGTCGTTAAGTAGAACTTCTTCCGTGAACCCTGGCCTGACCACCCAATCCAGGAATTCGAATTCAAGACTATATTTGTATATTTTTTTTCTGATCAGTTTATTTATTTTATTTACTTCACTGACTTTATATATTTAATGAAGTTAATATGTGCTTTTCATTTCATGCATTTTATTTCTTTTACATATTTTATTGACTTTATGGATGTTATTTATGTTCGATACTTTACTTACTTTATTTTTTCCATTTATTTACTTCTTTTACTTATTTTAAAACTTCACGTTTACTTTGCCTACACACCATACAATACGCTCGGCAGTTTACAAAACCTACGACAGTTATTGCCCACTTGTAAACGACACTATGCTCTGACGCGGGTTATCTCGGTCGTGCTCCAGCCGCAGGTACGGTCGGTGGGTCTGTATATCTAGCCACATGGCAGACCTACTCGCCACCAACTCACCGTTCTCGTGCTGGACGCGCCCGTTGCCCTGGACGACGGTGCCACTCGACTTGGCGTCCACAGGGTTGCCGTTGGTGTCGTAGGTGGCGTGGCCGGTGTGGCCGGTGTGGCCGGCGTGGCCGGTGTGGCCGGTGTGGCCGGTGTGGCCGGTGTGGCCGGTGTGGCCGGTGTGGCCGGTGTGGCCGTTGTGGCCGGTGTGGCCGGTGTGGCCGGTGTGGCCGGTGTGGCCGGTGTGGCCGGTGTGGCCGGTGTGGCCGGTGTGGCCGGTGTGGCCGGTGTGGCCGGTGTGGCCGGTGTGGCCGGTGTGGCCGGTGTGGCTGTTGTGGCCGGTGTGGCCGGTGTGGCCGGTGTGGCTGTTGTGGCCGGTGTGGCCGGTGTGGCCGGTGTGGCTGTTGTGGCCGGTGTGGCCGGTGTGGCCGGTGTGGCCGGTGCTCTCCGGTCCGAGCGTGTGACGGCGGTCACAGCCGGCTCGGTACCGGCCGGCAGGCACCTGCGGCAGGCACCGGTCCGCCCTCAGGCTGGACGACGCCGACACGCTGCCGCTCAGCCGTGAGGCGCCTCTGGCTCCGCTGTTCTTCTTCGGCGGCACCGGCGAGGTGGACTGGTTCGGGCCGCAGCGGGCTAAAATTTCTATTTCTTCTGTAGATTCGCTCAGCACTTTTTGCACTTCTTCGTAGGTTTTGCCGCGCAATGGCGTGCCGTTCCACTCCACAATTTCGTCCCCTGCGAGCAGCAGGCCATGATGAAATGGGTATAAACAGCGCGTACTTATGCACGGCACATCAAAGGAGCCGGATGAGTGACGGCAATTATTGATCTCTCGTGCTGCAGGCCAGAACCAATCATCATAAAGTTGTTGGCAGGGAACTTGTGGACTGACTGCATCTGCTCTCTCTCTCTGTCATTAATTGCGAGCAATGGCGATGCCCGACATAACATGCCATCGTGTATATATGACAAAAGTTGATCAAAGCGAACCGGCCCGAACCGATCCAGTCCCAATGTCATGCTTTCGAAACTGTATTAACCTTCTTGCTGCGACGTTCCGAGTCCTAATTCCTTCGTTCAGAATAAAGCGTGGGTTGCTAATTTAAATTTTTTTAAACATAATTAATCACAAAAATGTTCTTTGAAATACGCGCGTCCCCTTAGAGAAGGTTGCATGGTGAAACTCCAGTTGTGCCGATATCCTAAAGGCCCGACCAACCAGCGCGTCCCGAGGCGGCGCGACCGCCTGGCCAATTTCACTCCGATGGAGGGTACCGCGCTGAAAGGTTCTTGGCGGTGTAAGCTGAGCGGGAAGGCTGTGGAACAAACAGGACCATGACACGGCTCGATACCTGTGTTACTTCGATAATTCGGCATAGTGTATTTGAGTTTGCGAGGCACACACCATATTCGACAAGTGAGCACCACCTCGGCAAGATTGTAGCCAATTTCGGATTGAATTGAATTGAACTAAATTGTCTTTCAATACACATACGCCGGAATTGTAGGCATTGTTTTCGCCACGAGGTTTCTCTGTTGAATATGGAGCATGCATTCCGAATTTGAATGCACTGTGCTGAATTGTCGAAATATAAATATATACTTATGTCTGAAATGTCCGCACCTTCGGAAACATGTGAGCAAGAGAACAGCGGTTGCGGTCGGCTCGCACATTTCCTGTCGCGGTATGGTGACTGATCCTGTGCCTGCAGCATGGGAACCCAATATTCCATATGTTGCTTCCCCTTGCTCATACAGCGCCCCAGGCGCCTTATACTGGCGGAGAGATAAATGCCGGATCACTTTAGGTGGCACACCAGACATATGGGCCCGGGACGTTCCTCTAAAGAGCATTTTAGTTCTACGAGGGAGCCAATATTTCCAGCACTATAGATCCACGGTCTACAGTTTACGGCCTACCAATCTAGGGCAGGTCTACGGAGTTGGTAGAAATGGAAACTTGAGGAAGTTAAAATCAGAACTATTTAAAAATAATTACATGGTTAACTTCGAATAAATTAAGCTATTCAAACGAGAATATACCTGAAATATTACTTTAATCAATACTAACAAAACAGAAAGCAAGAAATCCCCGCCATTCTAATCAAATTCTTAGTGCAGAAAGCAAGGCATTAAACGTTTCCGAAACAACTAAGTTCAAAAGTGTGACGGCTGGGATAGGGTGGACCAGGTCTGGACGGATCGGGTCACTAAGGATAATTTTTCCGTACGATATATACGAAGGCCGACTGAGTGGTGCTTCGTTCTCGTTTGTGGCCAGTATCAGGCGCCATAAGGGGTGTTGGACGACCAAGGGCAAGAGGGGGAGGGGGATTATGGTGATTAATGGCACGAAATTTTGAAGACATTTTTCCGGATGTACCATTTTATTCTTTCCTTCTTCTTCCTATTATCTCCGGGCGCTAAATCAAAGCATGGTCAGAAATTGAGTCCTAAGTTAACGTTAGTTCCTCCCCAAAAACGACGGGCCTTGTGCGTTTAACAAAACCAAGCTGACGTAGCCGATCTCGGGGCTCAATATTAAGGCATGGTCATAAATTTGGTTTTAAGCTGCTATTAGATCCTTTCCAAAAGTCCCAAACCTTCACGCACGGTTTCACCAATCGGTTTATCCGACAATTAATTAAGTCTAATAGTGTGAGTGGTGAACCATATGCGATGATATGCCAATTTTGCTTCCACCAAAGAAACCTTCGAACGAAGAAACAAGCCTGATTGGACTGGGGACTGAGGGAGGACTGAATGTTTGCATTCAGAGGACTGAATGTTTTCAGTCCTCTGGGGTAGGACAGAAATGTTTGCATTGGATGGGTTACATTTGAGCAAGAGAGGAGTTGAATTGCTCAGCAATAGGTATGAGGAGGCTCTCAATAGGAAACAGGGAAACTAGGCAGGTCATGGGGGATGTAGCTGATAAAGAGAGAAGTCTTGCAAGCAAGGGAAGGAATAGTTTATCATGTTTTTATGTCAATGCCAGAAGTGTTATGAATAAAATTGGGGAACTACATGCATATATGTTGTCTGAAAAGCTAGATTTGGTATGCATAACAGAGGCATGGGTTAATGAAAGCATTTTTGGAGACAACTTGCAAGAATTTGAATTGACAGGCTACAACATGCATGCTTATCAAAGGAAGGTAAGGATAGGAGGAGGTATACTCTTATATGTCAGACAGGTAATGAAATGTCATTCCATAGATGATAGTGTACATAATGAAGGAGTAGAATCCTTGTGGCTAGATATCATTCTGAAGAATGGAACACAATTTAGGATTGGGGCATTCTATAGACCTCCAGACCAGAATGAAAACATGGACAGGTTGATGCAGAAAGAAATAAGTAGGAGAGCGCATGAGATAACTGTTTTGTTGGGGGATTTCAACATAACCGGATTGGGAAGCAAAACTATAGGTCTAAACAAATCAGGAAGAAGTTTCATGGATTGTTTTGAGGAAAATTTCTTCTTTCAAATGATACATGAACCTACAAGGGAAAATGAAATATTAGATCTTGTGCTTACTAATGAGGAAAATAGAAGAGACCTTGGGTAATAGTGATCACAACATTATACGCTTCTCATTGTATGGTGCAAATGTAGGAACCAATAAGACATTGATTCCAAATTTTGCTAAAGGGAATTACAATGAGTTCAGGATCTTCCTGAATGAAATTAATTGGGAGGACTTATTGAAAGGCTTAGATGCTTATGAAATGTGGAGAATGATAAAATATAAATTATTTCAAGGTCAGGATAGGTTCATTCCCAATAGGCCAATTAGATTAACTAGGGTTAAGCACCGTTCATGGCTGACCGGGGAAGTAAAGCATTTATTGGAGTCAAAGAAACAGGCATTCAAGAAACTAAAATATGCTAACTCTGAGGTAAACCTAAAATCATATAAAATAGCTAGAAATAAAGTTAGGAGGTGTGTTAGGGCATCTAAAAGACTGGCTGAAATCAAATTAGCTGGGGAATGTTCAGCAGGTAATGCTAAGAGATTCTTTAGTGTCTACAAATTTAAGGCTAAGAAGTGTAGTGTAGGACCACTGGAGGTAGATGGGGAGGTAGTGGATGAAGATTGTGATATTGTGGAATCCCTGAGGAAGCAATTCTCATCAGTCTTTACTAAAGATAATTCTGGTAGAATAGAAACAACTGAATCGTATGCCATGACAGGTGATAGGTTGGAGTATCTTACAATAACTACAGAAGCTGTAGAAAAGCTGTTGCAGAATATAAAACCCAATAAAGCTTCTGGACCAGATGATATATATGCTAGGGTTTTAATAGAGTGTGCTAAAGCTTTAGCAGTTCCTCTAGGTATAATTTTCAGGCGGTCTATGGAATATTCTGAAGTGCCTGAAGATTGGAGAAATGCAAATGTAGTACCAATTTTCAAAAAGGGAAGTATGAAGTGTGTAGGGAACTACAGGCAAGTCAGTTTGACCTCAATAGTTTGCAAGGTACTAGAAAATCTGGTTAAACAGAATGTTCAGATTCATCTTGATAGGCACAATCTTTTAAGGGATACTCAACATGGATTTCGATCTCGAAGGTCTTGTTTAACTAACCTTTTGGAGTTCATGGAGTATGTTACTAAATAAGTAGACAATCAAAACAGGATAGATGTTGTGTACTTGGACTTTAGCAAAGCTTTTGATAAAGTTCCACATGGGAGGCTAATTCATCAACTACAGCAACATGGGATTGTTGGAAAAGTTATAGGTTGGATTGAAGCATGGCTGAGGGGAAGGAAACAAAGGGTAATGTTAAATGGATGTAAATCTGATTGGAAGGATGTTCTGAGTGGAGTACCACAGGGCTCTGTTCTAGGGCCTCTTCTCTTTATCATCTTTGTGAATAACATTGAGGTAGGGCTGAGGAATAGAGTGTTGAAATTTGCGGAGGACATCAAGCTGGTAGGAGTGGCAAACAGTTGTGATCAATCTATAAATATTCAACTAGACTTGGAGGACCTAAAAAAGTGGGCTGATCAATGGCAGATGTCTTTCAACTATGACAAGTGTAAGGTTATGCATCTGGGATCTGGAGGTGAGACTTTCAGATATACAATGGGAGGGAGGAAACTGGATGTTATTGGAGAGGAAAAGGACTTAGGTGTGTTGGTTTCGAAAGACCTTAAAGCAGAAAAGCAATGTAGCTCAGCTAGGAACAGGGCACTCAGAATGCTGGGACTCATTAATAGAAGTGTGATGTATTAGAGCAAGGAAGTCATGAAAAAAACTGTGCTTAGCATACGTGCGACCCCACTTGGAATATTCTGTACAAGCTTGGAGCCCCTACCTAGAAAAAGATATATACAAGTTAGAGAGAGTGCAGCGCACAGCAACTAGACTCATCAGTGGAATAGGTAACCTAGAATATGGAGAAAGGCTTGTGGCATTAGATATGTACTCACTCAAGTATAGGAGATTAAGGGGGGACATGATTAAAATGTACAAAATTGTTAAAGGACTAGATCAGGTCAATTTAAATGGCGCTCTTCAGTTTAGAGTATCACATAGGGGTCATCGATTCAGGTTAGACAAGTTGAGGTGTAGGACAGTTAAGCGACAACAGGTCTTCAGTCAAAGGGTTGTTGATCAGTGGAATGGGCTGCCTGCTGATGTTGTGGGGAGTTCCTCATTGAATGTATTTAAAAGTAGGGTGGATACATTTTTTAGACAGGAAAATCTTGTTTTTGAGTTCTAATCTGTGATGGATGGGGTGAGATGTATGTTAAGTAAGTGTGCACGGCACAGACCCCTTTAAGCAGGCATGGATGCAGTTTGAAAATTATTGATAAGGCATTCAATCCACATGTGTTAAGAGAGATCAGGGGAATAGGGCTGGAAAGCTAGGGTAGATAGGCATTGATAGGTGTGTGGGATATTGGAGGACTGGTTCTTCAGGATGTGGGATGGTTGGGGAGGGTCTTTTTACCAGGCTTATATTATCTTCCATTTACAGACTTAACTGGATGGTCCCTTGGGTCTCTTATTAAGTCTAAACGCTTTATAACTTTATATAGGGTGTACCTAGCAGTGGATTCAGCACCTTCCTTCGGGATGTGATACTGATGAGATTGTCTATGGTAGCACGATGGGTACGATGGGAGGAGTTTGTAATTGTTGAGTGTGTTATGCAATAGGAAGTGAGTCTCTTATTAAGTCTAAACGCTTTATAACTTTATATAGGGTGTACCTAGCAGTGGATTCAGCACCTTCCTTCGGGATGTGATACTGATGAGATTGTCTATGGTAGCACAATGGGAGTGTGTTATGCAATAGCAAGTGAATTGGTGCTAGATAGGCTGCGATATATAGCTTCCTAGGAGCTTGACGTAAGGGATTGATTGGGGTGAGAGTATGTACATTTCTAGTACCTTTTCCAGATAGGCTTAACCCAGATGGGCCCCTGTGGCTCTTATTAAGCCTTAAAACTTTATGACTTTAAAACTTTATGACTTAAGCCGAATGTTGAAAGACTGCATCGAAAAGCAGGTCCTTTCTCGATGACCTGCGAAACGGCTTTAACCTGAACAACACCCGTTCACAGCAACAGCGATGGCATGTTTAGGAAGGTGGCATGCAGGGAATAATGAACTGTTATAAAACACAGAGAGCTGTCGCTATGACCCTCTTCCACAGCATCTGGCGTGGCATGAAGCTGGAAAAGTGAACATTGCAAACAATATTTCAAGCCTTGTGCTAAGTAATGTAGAGTTGCAAGCCATTGGCCTAAAGCTGAAACAGAAACATGTAACAGGAGCTATTTAGATTCAGTTATCACGAAAAATTAAATTAGTGAAATACGTTCAGAAAGGATTTTAGCAAGTATTTGCAACTTGTATGACTGCTCTAGCTGAAGCACAGCGTCCGTCTGTTGCGTGAAAATAGTTCAAGGCGCTCCAAAGGCTTGGGAAAGATCCCAGTGTAATTATCACTGGTGCTGACAAAGGAGGGGAGGTACGTCAAATCGACAAGACTTCTCCGTACGGTTGAACCAATTTAAGTTGACAAATGAGATGATGTAGGATGGAATTCGGATAAGTCCGCACGTCTGACCAAAATGGAGAGACTGCCCTCAGATTCATCAACATGCAAAACGGTTAAACCTTACACAAGCGCCTGAGGAAAATGCACCAGAGAAGCAAGGAGCCTGGTGTACCGTTCTCAAAAGTGTAAGCAGCTTCTATATCTTTTAGAAGAACAGCCTAAAACTCCTTCGATGAGATGCGCACCGGACCAACACAAAACGGATACTCCCATGCGAAACATAACTTTCGGAACTGGGAGCGCCCCTTATCGGCTCGCCAAACGTTTAGCCAAGCCATTATCTGTGACTATTGGCAGTTCAGCCCATCTAGAACAAAAACGTTCAGCTGATCTGTTGGAGCGGTTCAAGAATGTGGATGTCAGCGGAAAGAATATAATCAGATAATTGATGCAAGTCCCCTTTTGCAAATGTTCTGGTGGATGGTGCTATTACAGCTGTGAGACGAGCCTTAGAAAACATCGGTGAAGACCAGCTGTCATTGCCTGAGGAAGACTTTGTTAAATAGGTGCAGTTCTGTGCCAATTTGGGAGCTTGTAAGCTTAACGACCTCGAGTATATCCAGATACAGTCTACGATCTCGGTCTAGCCAAGGGCTTCCTTCTAAGTGCGGTATTAGCATGTTTTTATATGAAGGAAATGGAGGCAGATAATTATTGGTCTATATTAGGAAAGAGGTCATATATCGATGTGATATGTCGATGGTGTTATTTCACTTGCACTTCAAGGTGTCGACCGAATCAGCATTCGTAAAAAGTACATTAACAGTGTCGAAGCTGCCAACTAATTCCAGCAAGCGACAGAGGCGGCCTACATTGCTACTGAGGCCAATGCGAACACACCGGGAGGATTTTATAAAATGTCTAGTATTACAGCTTAACTGATATAATAAAATAGAGTTGCGTTCCCGTGCACTGATCCCGGCTAACAAATTGCATTTCTTATTTGCAAATTGTCTTCTTTGTATTTGATGCCATGACAAGTTATTAACCCATGTATTGCATCTCAACCTATGTATTTGGCATGCATGTGTCGACGGCTTCGCTATATTCCGATGTAAATTTCAGTCGAAGGTACACGAAGTTAATTTGGTCGTTAAGTGAACGGGTCGTATCGGCTGGCCGGTCGGCCGGCCGATGGACCTCGAGACGGAAACGACCGGCCGCCTCTGCCGACCGGCCGCCTCTGCCGACCGGCTGCCTCTGCCGACCGGCCGCCTCTGCCGACCGGCCGCCTCTGCCGACCGGCCGCCTCTGCCGACCGGCCGCCTCTGCCGACCGGCCGCCTCTGCCGACCGGCCGCCTCTGCCGACCGGCCGCCTCTGCCGACCGGCCGCCTCTGCCGACCGGCCGCCTCTGCCGACTGGCCGCCTCTGCCGACCGGCCGCCGAGGCGGCCAGAGAGCCTCTGCCGACCGGCCGCCTCTGCCGACCGGCCGCCTCTGCCGACCGGCCGCCTCTGCCGACCGGCCGCCTCTGCCGACCGGCCGCCTCTGCCGACCGGCCGCCTCTGCCGACTGGCTGCCTCTGCCGACCGGCTGCCTCTGCCGACCGGCCGCCTCTGCCGACCGGCCGCCTCTGCCGACCGGCCGCCTCTGCCGACCGGCCGCCTCTGCCGACCGGCTGCCTCTGCCGACTGGCTGCCGAGGCGGCCAGAGAGCCTCCTCATCGAACTGTGTGTGCTTTTGAACATCAGCTTTGTTATCCTACAAGTGTTGAAATATACAGTACCGCAATGTAAGAAAAAACATGTCGTGATTTTTCAAAACTGCTGATTACATATTTTCGGTCTCTGAGTTTGCACCGTTCAATGTGTTACTATGATGAAGACAATACAGTCGAAACTTCGGGAAATGTGTTTGAATTTTCACTTGAATTGAAGCAATCATTTTGCACTCAATTTAGCATAAAAAGAATAATATAAAACGTTGATCATTCCGCTATTTTCAGCAACCTGTCTCTCCGACAAATCACTCTAGGAAACCTCCGAGAGTTATCTGAACGGCTGCTTGGGGAAGGAAAAGGGCCAACCGCGCCAACTTGGCACATCTGATCACACGTTGGCACGCGTCCAGAATTCACCAGAGCGCGGAGACTGTGACGCGAACGATCGACCCGAATTCTGTGTCATCTCAGCCACCCTGCTGCCCGCCTCAGCACCGAGCGGCTGAGCCGTGACAACGTCCACGTGCCACATTGATCTCCTGCCCGCGGCATGATGATCGGCCATCCTGTGATCGGGTGCTCCATCTCGCAGTCTCGACACGCCCCGTGGCCAGCAACAATTTGTACCTCGGTCGATGGCGACGGGGTTTCCACATGGTTCAATGACACGATACATATTTCATCGAATGGGTGTGCACTCACCGCAGCACCATGTTCAGGCGAAACAGAAAGGCAGCATTTACACAGAGACTCACCTTCCTGTAGTTGTTGCAGCTGATCCATCACTCCTCCCTTTAAAAGTTTTCCAACGAATGCTCCCGTTTCACCACTGGGTGTTAATTTACCGCCAACAAGCTTCATCCCGATCCCATTTGCACCTGCAGATCGAAAAATTTCTTATTTTAGTTACCTATGGATGCAATAGTTAAACATATCATGCAAAAAACGGTTCAGCTTTGTTTTTTATTCACAAGATACTCACCATGAAATTCATAAATATCCTCTCCAAGTACAAAACATCAGCTATAATGCAACAAAACTGGTGAGCTTCGTATTGGCGTCTGTTAAAAGCTGCATTCATAAACTACAATACGACCGCCAGGATGTCATCTAGCGTGGGCTATTAATGCACTGAAGTATGCAACCAAAACTACCAATCAAAATATTGCATGCCTTGTCGCAAATCAAAGGAAGAGCTGATGTGTATTTAATAGTGCATTTACTTAGCATAATGGTGGGACGCAAAGCTGAAATAATGCTGTTCAACGTCCATACCATTTTGACAGCTACTTGCATCCTGATGAATTTTAAGCCCCCAGACGGTCATGTGAGGCGACATGTGCCAGGCGGTGCTGGGTTAAACTGGATTCGCTCCCGATAACTATGCTGAGTTACTTGTACTTTCATGTAAGCAGGATAAAAGATTTCGCAGTAGCGGTTGTTCTGCTGAGGGTTTACCTCGGGTAGAAAAGCATTGTGTACGTGCCTAATTGATGTAAATATGACCTTACAGCTGTTTCTATCAACAATCGATCGTCAAATGTACCCTGAAGTAGGAGCAAGGACTGTATTGGGGGCCGACCAAGAAGAAAATGTTGGAAACAGTGAATGCTTCCGGCGCGCGAACCATGCCGAAAATCTGTGGTTTTCCACGGTGAAAATCTCATAATTTATTTTTTTCATCTCGTGAATTTTTGGTTGCTAAGGGTCAGGGGTCAGGCCTCGGGCTATCCTTGACTGCGCCTCTTTCAAAAGGTATTTCAAGGTATCTTGAAATATATTTGTTTAAATAAGAAAAGCGAGATGCCAACGGTACCTTGAAATACCTAGAATACCATTACATTCCGGATCAGCATGGGTACTTCATTCTATGCATTGCAACACAATTTCTAGACATACATAATACAACTCACCTCTTGACACCATCTGAGTAATGGAGGCGTACTTTACCTGGCCGATGCTTTCCCCTAGTGACGAAAATCCTCTTCATAACAGACTGGCACCTCTCCTCTTTGAAGTGTTGATGATCGGATGTCTGGGGATAAAAAGCAGATAGGATGAACAGACACCAGGGATCACGCTACAGAGTACACCAACACCATACCACACACCAAGCCCACCACACACCAAACACCAAACAACATACCAAACCCCAGACACCAGGGATCACGCTACAGAGTACACCAACACCATACCACACACCAAGCCCACCACACATCAAACACCAAACAACATACCAAACCCCAGACACCAGGGATCACGCTACAGAGTACACCAACACCATACCACACACCAAGCCCACCACACACCAAACACCAAACAACATACCAAACCCCAGACACCAGGGATCACGCTACAGAGTACACCAACACCATACCACACACCAAGCCCACCACACATCAAACACCAAACAACATACCAAACCCCAGACACCACACAAATCATGGAACAGCACGCCAAGACACCAGAAGCAGAGAGCACACCAAACAACAGACAACATACCAAATACCAGACATCACGCTAAGCACCAGACACCACACCAAACACCAGACTTCAGACATCTGTGACCACGAAAGACAGCATACCACGTACCTCATCAGACACTGCGACAGACACCTCATCGCACACCTCACCGCACACTATCAGACACACCATCGGACATCGCATCTAACTCCAGACACACACACAACTCCAACTATACCACGTACCTCATCAGACACTGCGACAGACACCTCATCGCACACCTCACCGCACACTATCAGACACACCATCGGACATCGCATCTAACTCCAGACACACACACAACTCCGACTACCGGACACAACATCGCACACCTCACCGCACACTATCAGACACACCATCAGACATCGCATCTAACTCCAGACACACACACAACTCCAACTACCGGACACAACATCGCACACCTCACCGCACACTATCAGACACACCATCGGACATCGCATCTAACTCCAGACACACACACAACTCCAACTACCGGACACAACATATATAACCACATCAGGCACCGCACCAGACACTCTATCGAACACGCCGTCAAGCATCCCATTATGCATCGAATCAAGCCCGAGACACCAGAGATCAAGCCAATCAACAAACAGCAGACCACAACAGACCAGGTCATGGGCGTCCTGCTCGTAATTAACAAGGACCAAAGCTCTCATTGTTCTCACTGCTCCTGCTTCTTTTGTTCTCTCTTCGTCATCTGTCTCTTGCGCTCGCCATAACGCCAACGCACATTTTAAGTTGTGAAGAAGCTAAAATGGTAGTCAAGCTGTTTTCCGTTTAAAGGGAGTTAGCTGCTTTTATCCTCATACTTAATGGATTTCGGTGGAGCACCGCTGCCCGGATGGAGGTGGTGGACAATTTCCGCTGCCTCTTGATGTCTTGGATCAGTGGATGGATTAAGCTGATTCAAATGGCGATCGATATGTATGTACCATGCACGTCCGCGGGTTGAAAATCTGCTTTTGGGTAGCGATGACATTATAGGTCACACCAAATATCTCAAATGGGACAGTTGTGAATGCCACGAATTGTTTTCGCTTTAACCCATCACCCCACTATAGGCCTAGTTTAAACAGGAATCGATTGCCGTGGATTTCGAGTGTCTGCACACGCAGCTTTATCGATTAGGACCACTGATAGCGCCACAGAGCACGCAAAGCGAAAATATTAGGAATAGTTCGGAAGTCTTTCCTTCCTATCAATTTATTTCAGCCACCAGGCAAGGGACTGAGCTTATACAGAGCTAAAGCTATAGCGCCTGATATTGCAAGCCAGAATAGCAAAAATAGTTCTTCTTGCGAGTTTGTAATGAAGACAAATGATAAAATATTGATGAGCTTTGAGAGTCATAACTTTACCTACGCTTCTTTCAGTAACCCTGCGATAGCTCTGGATGTCGCAAGTGCAATGACAATATACGGCTGTGCTTTGAGGTCGTGCATGACGTCACAGATAATTTAAAACAAAACATGCTTGCTATTTTACGAAGCAACCAACTAATGCTAAAATATTTCGCGGCGGATACTTGCGATGGGCTGTGACTTCGTTCCGTTCAATTCTTCACTGGTACCTAAAAACCAAGTATCAACCATTCTCGGACAAGGCTTGGTTAGGTCCAGGTAAATTTCAGTTGTTCTATTATTGAAACAATAACACATGTTTGCTATTCCATTAGAGTAGAACTTTCGTAAAACGGCGAAAATTGCGCATTATCTTCTGAAGGCCTTCAATGTTTCAGCGTATACATAACACCATAATTATGGTTACGAAAACATTCTCCAAGAATTATCACTCCAAGCAGTATTACATCAAAATCAATGTTACCATTACATAACATTCATTAGCATTCAAGAATATTTCTTTTTACAAAACTCAATGCCAATTTTACATGTAGGTAAAATCACACCCGGGACACGTAGGGATTCAAGCTTGCCTGAGCAGTACATAATTTCCAAACGCGAATGGCATTCGAATTTATAACTTTGGCAGGAATTTACTTCACCACATAAACGTCAAGACCGCATAAACACCACCTGATACTACGTTTGGTCTTCGGAAAATTTAGTTGTATTTAAAAATAAATTAATGGCAAAATTTCAACCGAAATTGGTAAAGCGCACCACTTAGATTTGACCGATACAGACCTGCTAGCATGTCAGAAATGGCCTACAGGAATCTCCTCTACTACTATCACCTACACAGTACACATGAAGATAAAACATGATGCAACCTGTCCTAGCGCCACTAGCTGGGACATTAGGGCGGGTTATACCCCGGTGCCAAAATGAATTTAAAGGAAATTTTAACATGAGGGGTGTATAAATGACGTAGTTTTTCACAAGGAATTCAAAGATGAGTATATATTTTTTTGATATAATAACTCTAACCTACATCAATCATGTAGTTATAAATCGCAGATTTTACCCTTTCGAGAACCTTTTTAAGAAATTTAAAGATATAAGGGAAATCATGTATATCGACAAAGTCAAATCAAGTATCTTTATTAGCAGGTGACCTGCATGCATATCACTGGATACAATTACAAGGCACGATTCGTGACTTCCTGAACTCTGCCAGGTTGCAGAAGTCTTGCTTTGACTCATTCTTGGACATCAGCCTCCTGCTGGTCTCCTGAGTCCTGATCCCTCCATGCCACGCTTCCTCTGCAAAGTACTTAGCAGAATCATCAGTGACCATATTAACAACTCTCAAGAAGTCGTGTGTGGCATGGACAGCTAAGCACCTCCATGGGGGTGTTGATGAAGCTCTTCATCTCTGAGTTGCTAAGGGAGCAGATGAAAGGTGGCTCTGACACAAAATCTGACCAGCTGATCACGTCGACAATGCTGAAAGCATCACGATTGATGTCAGGTGCCCTTCTGGTTGTGACATAGAGGTCCCTCAGCTGAGTGTCTGGGTCCTTCTCTCCCCTGATGGCGACTCTCTCCACCTCCTCAATCCTCTTCTTTTGATCCTCAGAGCACAGCAGTGTTTGGATGATGGCTTCACTGTGGGCATGCCAAGCAGATACTCTCACGGTCGGCATCATAAGGCCCAGCACCTCCTTCCTTTGGGACTTGAGGCAGTCCAGCTGAAACATGATGTGTCTAGGCCTTTCGACCCAGGAGTGCTTGACCTTCACATTGAACCAACATGGATAGTGTAATCCAATGATGAATTGCACAATGAATTGCAGATTATTTGGGTTCTTTCCTTTACGTCCGTGCTTTGACGTACCCGGAGCCTGAGAAGTCTGCTCGTTGTAATGAACCAACGGCTGTGGTTCACTGGTCCAATCTTCAGCCGGGCCAACCGTCCAGTAAGCACCCTATCCCTGACTGCACAGACAATCTTAGAGCCATAGTGTTGATCAGTTGAGATATCTTGAACCTTGTTAGACAGCTTGATCAGTGAAGGGCCAGCAAAGATCCTGGGAAGTTTGGATTGATATCCAAGTATGTAGCAGAATCAAGAAGCTTTCCTATTGGCTCGGAAATGTATTGTTTGACAGAGTATGGGCATCAAGGTCAACAACGAGACGACGCAAGGGAAGTTCAACAGTGTGGAGGCTGCCACCAACCAGATCAGTTTTCTCCCCAGGTGCAGCTCTAGCTTCCGCATTACTTCAACATTCGCACCAGTGTTTACATTTGTTGAGTCTCCTCCAATGGTCCACAAGGTCTTATCAAAACCCGTCTTTCAGGCAGGAAAACAGGACCTTGGCAATCTACTCAGCATATGACTCTTTGGCATCAAGTTTCCCCTTCCCAAGAGAACACTGCACTGCCGAATTCCAGACTTCAATGAGCTTGGACATGATGATCACATTTTCATTGATAACAGGTTGCCTGAAAAGAGCATGAGCTTTGCCCCACTGACAAATCAGACCAGGACCAGGTAGATGTCACTCACAGCCTGGTCCACTGGGTAGTTCTCAAGTCATCTTCACCCTCAAGTGTCTCCCTCAAGTAGATGCCATACCCCAGGATATCCTACCCAGTATGGCGGTTCAGAAACGAACAGCTTCCACCCATTGCCAAAAAGATTACTCAGATGAGAACTTGATGTCTTCCTTGTTCTGATTTGAAACATTTATTTAACTAGTTGATAACTCAGCATAATATATCATGAAATGTTAATGCAATTCGCACTTATTCCATCCCTTCCCTCCTGGAACAGAATGTCGGACTGGACTCCCCTCCCCAAACCACAGACCACGCAGAGCGACGCGTAGTGACTTAACTTGTATATTGCGCCAGAAATATCCCTGCACAACTTATAATATGTTCGCCAAGATTGTACGCGCCTGAGAGCGTCGCCAGCGTCAACTTAAACAAAATGAATGGGCTAAGTCAGGGGGGTGCGCTCCAGCACTTTAGTCCAATAAAAAAAGGAGACGCTTGAGCCGACCAATCAGCGTTTGACGACCTCCGTCGATCGTGATAATGGTAAACAAACAAATTTTGTCTTTAGTGCGGCGAAACCGGTGACATCCACACAAATATCAAATTTTTTTCCCCTGTTAGCGGTGACATTGTGATAAAGTAGTATTAATGATCAAGATTAAAGTAGCAAGAAGGCCTTTGTAGAAAATTAGCACGAAAAATGGAACAATATATGAATAATAGCTTCCACAAGTTTTGCCCTACCGCCTTTACTATCGCCACGATCGGCGGAGGTCGTCAAACGCTGATTGGTCGGCTCAAGTATATATAATTGATGGTCGCCTCAAGCGTCTCCCTTTTTGGGAAGCGGAACGTTCTACCTGGTATTCTATAGCCTTGGACTAAGTCATTTAAATTTATATTTTCACTCGATAAACCTCCTCAAAAGACCCATATTATGATTATTGCTGAGCTAGATGGGCCAAGAAATCAAATTCAATTCATCCGGGAAAAATAGCAAGATAATCCCAAATTTTGCAATAATCAACTGCAAATTGATGTTGGTTAGGGTTATCAGAATTTAAAATTAAATTCAGATTTATGTTCTGCACACCAAACTACATTATTTAAACACCCCTCACAATTGATTTACAAAAAAAAGTATGACCCACCCTACTGGGACATTCAAATTCAGAGAGGCGAAGCGAAAAATGTGGTTTTCATGGCGTCATCGCAGGTGATGCAGAATGACCTCTAGTGTTTCTAGTACGAGGGTGTTTCTTGCCTTTCCTTGATTTGCTAGATGCGTTGATCGATTGATTGATGTATTATGATGAGAAGATGAGCAGAAATGTTACCATAGGACGTTCCCAGTGAAATAAATGAAAAAAGCAGACACTAACCCATCTCAATTATTTCGCTGAAAACGATTGTTTAACCTTTCAAGTTGCAACATTTCAACTGCTAATCATCATGCACAAGGGCGTGGAAGCGAACATAGCACTTATCTCACCATTCACGACAGCAGAACGGATAATTCCTTGTGCAGCAAGACAATTACATCGATAGCACTTCGTGACTGCACGACATTTTATTCACCAAGATGTTTGCATAAGCAACAGTAGAATAGCAACGGGGTGACGTTCGGATTCTTCACACCAAAAACATGTGCTGGCGTGGTATGTAGCATCTGCCTGGTATAAAAGGACAACTTCCACGTCGGGGAGGAGCAGGTGACGGCAGAAGATAATGACTGACTTCGAAAGGACGTCTTTACCGGTGATGGATGGGCGGAGATAGGATGTTGGAATTGTCACTCTCCAACAATGAGACTTAATTTCTGATGGACATTAATCATCACCCGGTGAAATTCATCAACGCTATCAATACCGCTAGCAGCCACTGTTGTGCTTCATACATGGATAAAGATAGATGGCAGGGAAGATAAAGATAGATGGCAGGGAAGCTGGGCAGGGCAGCATGGCCCACCACAGCGAACGGAGCTTCCCATTTTCCATCGCACATCGCTTTGAATCAGTTCGTAGGCCATTCCAATTTGCGATTGAGCCATTCCAATAATCACAGACTGTAGCATGGGACCCTGTCTTTCTCTGGATCTGTGGACATAGTGAGTGCCTGCCATTCGGTTAAATTGATCAGCTTGAACATCGCTGTGCTGTCCCAATGTTTGCTTTACAGCTCCCCGCTCAGCGCCCTCAATGTTCGAGAGGAGGGCAATATATATATATATATATATATATATATATATATATATATATATATATATATATATATATATATATATATATATATATATATATATATATACTTAATGAGGTGTGCAGTATGTTTAATAATTTACCCCACTTCTTGATTGGAATCGGAATGAAGTCACCTCATTTTTGCTTACCAACGAAAGTCTTAGAGTGCTAAGAACAGTGCGAGACGAGGTGAAATTCTGCTCAGAAGCTCAGCAGGAGACATTTCTCTGACAGTTCTTTATCCGCAAGTGGCATTGGACGAACGCGTACTTGCCAAGGGGAGAGGAAGGAAGGACGGTGCCTCGGATCACTTCCTCTGGATACCGGTCTCCACAATCCGCTACTGGTCGGAACGAACACCACGAACACGACGGCTTGAGCGAGCACCACGAGCACTGTGATCGGAACGAAAACACATATCATAAAATAAAGTGGATTACCACAGAATAAGGCGACGGAGCAATCATACAATTGGGATAACACAGGTGAAAATCCACAAAATTCCAAATGTTCTTCAGTTGCTGTTCAATGAAGCAAAGAAATGAACTAGTATTGAAATGCATCCACTGCAAATACACATTAGTCGAGATTATGTATCCTGCCAGTCTGCGAAACGGCATGCAGACTTTGACGGGCTCTCGATGGGACACCCGAATCAAGCTACCCGAATTAAATCCTTGTTATTTTGACAGAAAGAAACTAAGAAAGAAAAAGGGGAACAAAAGAGCATAAGCTGTGCATTGCAACTCAGGACACGCGGAGGCCAAAGATCTAGAGCGTATTAGAAGGATGCATTCGCTGGTGGATCCAGGGTGGAAAGAGCGGCGTATCGTTCAATACTGCAAACCATGACAAATTTTGATTATATCTCAGTGACGTGCTACAACCCAGATAGACACAGTTATGCATACCAGCGAGGTGAGGTGGCGTGGAAGCCGAGGTGGAAGCCGAGGTGGAAGCCGAGGTGGAAGCCGAGGTGGAAGCCGAGGTGGAAGCCGAGGTGGAAGCCGAGGTGGAAGCCGAGGTGGAAGCCGAGGTGGAAGCCGAGGTGGAAGCCGAGGTGGAAGCCGAGGTGGAAGCCGAGGTGGAAGCCGAGGTGGAAGCCGAGGTGGAAGCCGAGGTGGAAGCCGAGGTGGAGCCGAGGTGGAAGCCGAGGTGGAAGCCGAGGTGGAAGCCGAGGTGGAAGCCGAGGTGGAAGCCGAGGTGGAAGCCGAGGTGGAAGCCGAGGTGGAAGCCGAGGTGGAAGCCGAGGTGGAAGCCGAGGTGGAAGCCGAGGTGGAAGCCGAGGTGGAAGCCGAGGCAGCCAGAGCGGTCGCCTCTTGGCTAAGTGGTGGGATTGAAGAAGCTATGTTTGTCCTACCCCATCCCAACTCGCTTGCCGTGCCGACGGATGCTGCCGTGCGAGATGAGCCAGCGGCTGATACAGGGTGCTAGTGCGAGACAGTGTACGACAAAGGATCAATACGGTCCATTCACCAGTCATAAGAAGTAGTTGAAATAAATTGACAGATCTGGCATGCTTTGCTGGCTGAACCCCAGTCAAAACGTTTGAGGTGAGACCACCCCAAAGACTGCATTCCAGAACTGCGTCAATGTCACCCCATTACACCGCATGAGGCACCCCTCTCGGTGTCTTGCCAGCCCTTAGCGAGGAACGTTCAGTTTCAATTATCGAGGGAGTGTGGGCTGCTCCACTCCTTTCCCCAGCCGATTAATGGTTTGCGTAACCACCACACCGTCCCACAGCACATATATGATGCTCCTTAGATATGGCCTCAGGGCCATATTGTAGGGGAGGAGGGAGGGGGTGGGGGTGGGGGTGGCAATCAGGGAACCTTAACGTTCGGTGGTTTCCCGACGCAAAAGCATTGGAACCTATTTAAAATGTGTTGCCTTCAAACTGAACTTTGGAACTCTCATCGTGTACCACATTTAGTCACAACATAATTCTGCTTAAGCTCAGCACTGGTGCAAAGTATACCTTATCTATTTCTCCATTTTGCCATAACTATGGAGTAAAATGGGACAAAAGATAGGGCAATATGGGGTAGCTATGACATGCGCTGTAGCAAACAACGCGAGACTGGCTAGCTTGGCATCAACGGTTGATGTAAATCAGCTTTCTGGAATTAATTTTCCGTTGAGTGGAAGGTAGCAGGCACAGACAAAATCCGTGATGGCGTCGAAGCATAATGGCAATACGATAGGCAAAGATACAGGCAAACATACAGGCGAAAGATACAGGTAAAGTGTACGCAAAAGTGCAGGCAAAAGTGCGGGCAAACGATAATATTGACAAATGAACCAGCTGCAGTCGGCATCTGATGACAATGCTGTCGTGGCACGGGTACCAGGAGTCGAGTATGGTGAACAACTAACAGCTACTACAGCTGTGCGGTGTGAAGTACAGGCGTTGCCCGTCCTTCACACCCGGCTATGCCCAAAGAGACAAACTTGGTGAGCAGCTGAGCATGCCATCATGCTTGAGCACGACATCAGAGAAAAACATCTTACGATATCGAAGACTAATAGAGCAGCTTCCTGTATATATCCGTATCAAAGCTATAGGCGACTTCTAGACCTCCAACCACAAAATGCCATGGATGACGAATTAACATCAGACCTTGTAAAAAAAATTACTGTGTGCTATGCTCACTTCACTCCTGATCGGTTGTCTTGCTACATCAGAAAAGGACGACAATTGGGAGAACTATAAATTGACGAGAGTGGCACCAGGTCGCAATACTAATCAGTGAGTAATTGCGAATCCACATTTTGCCCCGTTAGCCTGTCCCCCCCCCCCCCTTTCTCTACCAGCCTAATGCGCCATTAGAGACGCTGGATGGGTGAGGGCAACAGACAGGCTATGTGACCCCCTGCTGCAAACACAAGATCGGGCACCACACCGCGACAACAAACTTTTAGACCGATCACAGCCTTGCTCTCTTGGCAGCGCGTGAAGACATGCACCTCACTTACTTAAATTTTTGCGGATCACGAAACAGTGCATCCAATTCCGTCCTGTGAGTATTAAAAAAAACAATCCAAGTCGACTGAAATTGACTGCAATCTAGCCGAAATCTGGCTCATCTGTTGAATATGGCGTAACCATCTCGAATGAAATGCACTATATCGAGTTACCGAATTAACAGAGGTTACACGCTGTGTCACGATACTTCTTGTCTAATAGCCTTCCTGCTCAGTGTATGCCGCATGCAACCATTCGGCGCGGCAACCTCCATCGGCTTGACACTAGCCACGCAGTCACCCTGCCTCAGAGCACACAGATCGCGTGGCATGACGACATAGCCACGCGACCACGGCTGGTTTGCTGGCCCTTGTTGCTGCACCGACGGGCCGATGCCGGTTTGGTGGTGCCGGATGGACCGGTACCGACTAAGTTTCGCTATACAATATTTTCTGTGAACAAAAAAAAATATGTCCGATGCATTTTGAAACATAATTTATTGAAATCGCTGAAAAGGTATGGAATTATTATTTATCCTTACGATGGACAAACAGGTCTCAGGTCTAATGATTAGTGAAGGAATTTGCGCTCGCAATTCTGCAACAAAATAGTTATTCGGGTTTCAAACACGTGATGATCACATCGGGTCAGACCGGACCGGGACGCTCATATAAACTTGTGTCGTATGTACACGGCAATAGTGTTCGCCCTCGGCCCTAGCCGTGTGCAGCATAGTGAACAGCTGGCTCCGGTAGGATCGCATTTTTAGCGGCGTCGCTAGGTTTGGTAGAGCTTAGCCAAACTCAGACCAGCAAGAAACCACTTTTATCAACAACCTAATTTGATTAATAATCCGTGTGTCCCAAAGCTGCTTTTCACGTTTCAAATAGATGAAAGATTCAATATATGAAAGATGATCGCAAAGCGCATCCAGCGAAGGACGAATCAATTACCCCGTTTACATGACCAGGTCAGCCATAAACGAAAATTTCCGATCTGGTCGATTCGCAAAAGTTCCGATCGCGCGGCCCGTTTACAAGAGCAAAGCAGCCACCTAATCGGATTTGTACGATTTGACGGCTGACGCAATGTGGTGAAAAGTTCCGAATATTTGGCGCATTTTTGCGCTTATGATGCACCTGCTTCGAACAACGGCGTGCACAGGCACAATGTGTCATCAATGATCCACGTAGTTAGAGGTTGTTGGGCAGAGATATAGGGAATCTGTGAATTCGAAGGATTCACGTAGCCCATGACACGTTGCCGATGACAATATAGCCCTTTCTTCTTCGTGAATCAAACGGTGCATTGTTTCCAGGCCAGACTATGTTCTATAGTATAGGTTCCAGATTATGTAATGGTGCATTGTTCCAGACTGTGCAATGGTCAAATGAACAGGGTAAATCAGGTTCATAACGCAATCCAAGAGATAAATCAGCAAAACCCAAACGCTGTCACAAATCCGCAAGTTGAACAAACACTCCGCCACATCGTAAAACTCACGGTTGGGGCACGCACTAATAACGTGACGTCTCAGCGCCGATTACAGCTGTTACATGTCTGATTTTTGCGTTTCATAACTAGGTTTGCAATTGGAATTAAAAATGAGACGTTTATTTTTCAAAATTACCCTAAGTTTACTCAAAACATAGCAGAGAATAGCCTCAAGAAGTGTCATGACCCTTGCAGCCGGACCGTTGTTTGTTCATGATTGGCGCTGATCGCAAACTTCCACCTACCGAAGCGTAAATTTATGTTAAGCTATTCGCATGTTTTGCTACGCAAAAGCCCGTTTATAAGAGCATTATTGTTCGCAAGTTTTCCTAATCGCATCGTATTCTGAAGTTTTGCTGCTCATGTACTCGGGGTAATAGCCCAATTCCTTTTAAAACGGAACCTGTTCGCAACATTAAGGCTGTTCGCAACAATAGTCCAAGCCTAACCTGTTTCGTAGACGTATGCGAACGCCTGTTCTTTGTAGTCACCGGAACAAATGCCATAGTGCGACTATTACTACCAGACAAAACGACCTTCTTGATTCCCAGGGAGCTATGCAGTTTTAGTGTGCGATAACATCAAGCAGATACCAAGGTTCGACAGAGGTAAACTGTATCCGGTTAATTAATTGCCACCCTATGACAAGAAGCCAGCACCTAATTAAAACAATTTTGCATCATATCAGGTTCAACAAACTCAGTTTGACAGGATCGAGTGAATAGGGCTAGATAGGCATTGGTAGGTATTTAGGATGCTGGTGGATAGTTACTTTGGCATTTAGGATGTGGTATTTGTTGGGGTGCTGAGAAGCTTTTTGTCCAGGCATATAGTATCATCCCTTTACAGGCTTAACCAAACGGACTCCTGTGGCTCTCATTAAGTCTGAACATTTTGTGACTTTATTGATAATTTTGTGACACCTGGCTGCACCACTGATTTTCTGACGAAGGTACAAAATGGCAAGGTAAGCTCAAGAGAAAAGGGTCCACAACCACCACTGCCCATACCACGTTTTGGCACTGCGACATGGCAAAGCTATATGCATGCCCGGTGGCCAGTTTGATGTTGGCGGAACGGGAACGTGACAAAGCATGCCTCGTAAATAGGGCATGTCATAGCCGTCACTGACCTTTCAAAAGCTGATTTAAATCTGTTTTGGGTGGGCAAATTCAACGAGCAAAATTACCCCGCTAAGCAGCTTATCGGATTGTAATCGCTATGGGAACAACGGCTGTTCCTTTATACAACACTGTCTAAATGAAATGCGGATAGATTGGATTCCTTAAAAATGTATCACCGAAGACTCCCCGAGATATCAGCGATAGCTGCCCCGGTAAGGCTACGACATTTGTTTCGGAGAAGATAAATAAAACGCAGTAAGAAATGTCACCAAATTCCATTCAAATAGCTCAATTGGCTCGCAAGCGGTATGCGAAGGTATCTGGGGAATCCCCTCCCCAGTACGATGGCATGTGGGGAATCCTCTCCCCAGTGTGATTAGATGGCTCATTAGCTTTTGAACGCTGACTGAAAATAGCGTCATGGACTTTAAATTCAGCTTCATGGAGTCCCGGAAGTTGCTACCAGTTCCGCTGAGCCGTACATTGGTTCCCCTGGTTTTGTTCCAGCAGTTCTGTCCTGGCACATCTTATGGCTACCCCGACTTGTGCTAATGTACAACCAGCAGCGAAGGTACAGCCCCAGCGCCATCACCCGCCTGTAGCCATCCTACCCCACTCACGTCCACTGGCATGCGGCACGAGACACGACACCGATAGTATGAAATATGGCTTACGTTCTTACTTGTGTTTTCTTGGGCCGCACTGCGTCGGCGGGCGAAGTGGCACGTGGCGCGGCGCGTGTGCGCCTCGTGTGGCCACCCATCAGGCCGTAGTCGTCCGGGTAGGCGGCCGGCGGCCACGGCGCTGCCGACGCGTACCTATAGCCGCCTCTGTCTAGCGCGGGGCCCACAGGGGGAGGGGACTCTAGAGGAGAGACGGCAGAGCAGGCGCAGCGTTAGTCCAGCCGTCAGCGGCGCATCGAGCGCGCAGCTCTATCGCGCACTGGTGATGCGTTCAGCCAGGTTATGTACTGCAGGGCATTGGCGGCTACTTCAGTGCTGGCGGATGCGGCACAAGAATGCTAACTGCGCATAACATCAAGACCTCATCTCTGAAGGACACACATGATCATTGCTAGTGGTGCAAAACTAGGATCATTGTACAACTAGGATTCGCATTCGTATATTGAAACGAGCTATGAATGACACACGCACATAGCTTCACTCGGGTTTCAATTCATGATCATCAATGAATTCGTTTCGGCTCACCGAAATGCAAATTCACACGGATTCCGGAGGATTGGGATCCCATAGGGTTGGGGTCCCGGAAGGTTGTCGCATGTAAAATATAAAAATATATAAAATAATAATAAAATAATAAAATATAAAATTGTACTTTGTACACAGGACACCAGCCAGGTGCCAAGGCCCTGGGAGCTCTACAAGGAGCACTACCAGACATACTAAAGAAGTAACACACTTAACTTGCACATAGCACACTCAATTCAAACACGCACTTGCCAGCCAAGTAGGAGTCGAGGTCGATCTATGCCAATTATATCGTTGGACGCTAAGAAGCCCTCGATATAAAGGAACACTCTGAGAACAGCTGAAGTTGAAATGCCGACGATCTGAACACACTAGGTGCAACACAACTAGCATGCTTCTAGAAATGAGTAATTGCGCGGTGAGTAATATCGCGGTGAGTAATAGCGCGGTAAGTAATAGCGCGGTGAGTAATAGCGCGGTGAGTAATAACGCGGTGAGTAATAACGCGGTGAGTAATAGCGCGGTGAGTAATAACGCGGTGAGTAATAGCGCGGTGAGTAATAGCGCGGTGAGTAATAGCGCGGTGAGTAATAGCGCGGTGAGTAATAACGCGGTGAGTAATAGCGCGGTGAGTAATAGCGCGGTGAGTAATAGCGCGGTGAGTAATAACGCGGTGAGTAATAGCGCGGTGAGTAATAGCGCGGTGAGCGGACATGCCCTGCCCATTTTCCTGCTCCAAAGGTTCCGTGGTTGCGTAAGCTATGCTAAGTGGCGGCATGCTTCAGGCGCAGTTTTGCATCCAGCGCTCGCGAAAAAAGCTCCTAAAGCGACATCCACCCCGCTCGGATGGTGACGGTTAGAGAGTATGAGCGCTATTTCCCTTGGCTAATCTCGCCGGGGAAGGGATTTTCTCTGGATCATCAGATGAAAATAAGGGCAGAAACTTTGAATGGCAATATTCAGAGTTACGGCGAACATTTTCATTATTCTTGCATTACGTTCTTACATTTTGATATCCTAAATTTTGATATACGGCAAGCTTCACTTAAAAAATAGACAGTTTTGATATACGGCAAGCTTCACTCATAAAATTCGACAGTACTGATGCCCGCAAGTCCGCATGAAGGTCGCTATAAACTATATAATACTGTAATAGAATCGACTCTTACCAATCTCAGGTCTCACGCACGGCAGTGACTGGTCATTGTCGTCAGGCATGACACGAGACCGAAGCTCAGAGTTGTTTCGAAGAAGAAACACGAGTGCCTCAGGTTCTCCGCGACATCGAATTTGGTGACCGGGAAGCTTGGCGAATGATGCTGCTGCAGCCGACCACCGGTGGACCAGCCAAGGGCGACTCCCACTCGATAATTTTCACACGTCGGATGGAAACGATTGGTAGGGAGAATTCAGATCTATAACGGACGAACATAATTTTCGAATACAAACTACCAAACAATAGCGTAGGTTGCAAGATAACGATGGCGTTGACAATGGAGGGCAATCAGGGAGAAGGAATGCAGTGGCGTCTGTGCATCATACAGGTAAAACTGCCACTGAATTTTGAACGAGGACACAGACATGAGAATATCATGTTTATGTTCTATGCCTGTTGGGAATAAGTGCACATTTTTAGACAGCGACGCCCTTACGTACTGTCTTCGCAAAACATGATAGCTATGAGCTCGATGCCACGATAATATTGATGAAAACCAAATACTATGAGATCAGTTTTGCTGGTGGTAGCTTGAAAAAAATAATCCGAATTCTTTCTGGGGTGGCTTTATGGACCAGGATTCCATTGCGAAGAAGAACTTGTTGCGTGAACCCTGACCCCACCACCCGAAGCATGAACTCCAGTTCAACAGCAGAATTTTGACCGAAATTTTAACGTTCCACCAATGCACCGCCACGGCCATCCCGGTGGCTCGTTCCCGATCTTATCGGGCCAGTTGCCAACTGAGCCTGCCAGTTGGGGACTAAATGGGGACTAAATGGGGACTTATCGGGCCAGTTGCCAACTGAGCCGGCCAGTTGGGGACTAAATGGGGACTAAATGAGGACTTATCGGGCCAGTTGCCAACTGAGCCGGCCAGTTGGGGATTAAATGCGAGCACGTGAAGCGACTCGAGCCCTGTCTTGCCAAGACAGGGGAGACCAGTGCAGGCCAGCGCTCCAACCAGCTGAGACCGGGACGGCAACTTGAAGCCAGGCCATGCAAATGAAACTGGGAGTCTCCTAAGTTTCAATCCGTTCGAGGGTAGTGGTCATTTCGGATGTGAATGCAGTTTTGCCTGACCCACAAATTTGGGTGTGTTGACACACTGGGCCGTGCGAAAAACGCATGTATGAAGAGAACATGTCAACTTTTGCTCTAACCATCCTGCTTAAATGCCATCAGCAATCTTATGAAAGGTGTATGCTTCGTAAACCATGTCATGTGCACCATCTCCACATATGCAACACATGACATGAATAGTATCTATGACTTGAATTTTACGCTTAGGCCTCCAAAATACGCACCGATGTTGAAAAAAATTATTGTCACGTTCCATTCAACATAACATAGTACTCCTACTGAAAGTGCGCACCTTGTGAACTACTTTGCACCTACATGGGTGTAGCAGCTATGGAGCATGCGGAGCGAACAATATGTACATCAAGCGCGTTGGTACATATATTCAATACCGCAGAGATACAAAAAAAGACAGGTAAGCACGTACTGTTTTGAACGAGTCCATAGGCAATCTTACCCAAACGCAAGACTACCACTGTGTGAAGAATTGGCTGGAGCCCTAATTCAGGAGAAATGTAGGTACCTCGGAGAAAAGACCATTCATTTTACCTAAGAGAGCTAAATGGCAACGTCTGACTAAATTTGACCCAAAAGGTGACTAAAGGATTACATTTCACCTGGATATATCTCTTAACTCATTTACTTAGACTATCGCGTCCCCTCATGTTTTCTTTTGCAATGTTCAGCGAATGAAGCGTACTGAAACGTAAACCCTCTTCCTTTATCAATTTCACATATTCGGTGAAATTTTGACCTCGGATTATTCAGGCCACTGATCTGGGCTACGTCTACCAAGTATGTTAGGCCATGGCCATGACCGGACAATCTTTGCATTATTAACTCAACAAATCAACACTTTTTCGGAGTAGACGGCCTTTTAGGAAGCTTACATATCAATTGCATGCTACAGTAGCATCACTTTGCATACCATTAAATTTTCGAGGTCAATTTTATTGACCTTAAATCAGTTCGCCATTGGCATTTTCTCGTGATTTTCTTCGAATTCTTGCAAGTGAAATACTGACTTGTGTGCCAGTACGTAGTGCAAGTACTGGCACACATTGTCAGAGGCAGCGCAGTCTTACTTCGTGGTCCATGACCTGAAGGTTAAGTCACACCCAAATCAGAGTAGGTGTACCTGGCCGGTACCTGCTGATCATGAACTCTCAGTGTGGGCTGATGTTCCACCCATCACAGTGCAAGTGGATGGGGGGGGGGGAATTTGACCCCCAACTAACTTTTGTTGTGAGCAAGATTGACAGATGCGGTAGATGGTGTGGTATACCTACAGCTTTGAACTTCCATTGTTGCTTAAAACCTTTTTTATATCTCATATGGTTGACCTTCCCGGCCAAGTGGCGCAAGTCAATGTCGGAGTGCAGTCAGCCATCATTCCTCGTCGTAGTTTTCGAACCCTGGTCGTAATGCAAATGCTATTTCGTGCTGCGATATTGATGATATGCAGAGTGAAGACTAACGTCCGGTTCACACCGCGCCCCTCACCCCTCTTTACGTCAGTCAACGGAGAGAACGATTGCGCCTCTACAAGATTGCATTGCACGGTGTGTAATGTGCACACCGGTGAGTGGAATCCTTCGTTCCACTTACGGACATCATGATAATGGACGCAGTGTGAATCGGGCTTCACACACCGGCGAGTTGAATCCTTTGTTCCGCTTACGGACATCATGCTGATGATGGACGCAGTGTGAATCGGGCTTCACACACCGGCGAGTGCAATCCTTCGTTCCGTTTGTGTTTGTGAAAGTCGTGACGGATGATGGACACGGTGTGAATCGGCGCTAGAATAGAGCCCACTTTATTCTCTATTGAAGCATATCCCAGGTCGATTTTAGTTTTGTTTCTCTGTGAAGCCTGAAGTTTTTGAGATTCTGGGCCGAATAACCCCCCCCCCCTCTCCCACACCAAGGCTAAACTAGATCTGCTGATCGTCAGTGCACGAGCTACCTATACCTTGGAACATCTTTGCTTACATCCTCTGGCTGACCATCCAGATCGAATCAAATGTGTTATCGTAATGGTGCACGCAGCCATTACCTCACGTTTCCGGAGTTGGGTAGGGAAACAAATGTGATAAATTTAATATGATTCAGATGCATATCAGATAATTCGGTTGCCAGTATGGCACCAGGGGCGTCATGGGATGAGCCGAAGTCTAGCGGCGCTCCACAACTTCCGAGAACCAACGTCACAGATGAGGCGATCGGCTGCGCTCAATGGTCCTCGGCGATTGCTCACCGCTCCACTGGTTCTCGACTTGGGAAATTACCACCATGGTATCTACCAAGGTCAATAACATGGGATTAGGTGAAGGCCAATTTCGAAAGAATGGATGATGCCTCTTGCGGTTCTACAAGATCCGAAGCATATTGTGCTCTGGGCGAGATAACACATGACAAATGCAACGTTTCTGTTTGTATGATTTCCAAGTAAACTTTCGAAATTTATGGCAATGCTTACATATATTATACATATTATTTTATATAAATATATATATATATACATATATATATACATATATATATATATATATATGCATGTATGTATATTAGCTTCTCAAGGCCACACAATCGCATGGCCTCGGAGCGCGCAGGATGCGTAGCAAGACGATATAACCACGGTTGAATCCACACAGCTCCATTGGCGGGTACTGGAGGTGCAATTACAAGGCCCTTTCTTTGAAAAGATATTGAGATTATTTCAGAGGAACTATTGGGATGAAAGCAGATGCAAAGTAAAATTAAAAGAGCATGTATAATTATGGCAATTCGATCTTCAAATGCTATGACAAAAACTCATTGATGCTTCAAAGCGAGACTGTCAGGTCGAATCGGGCCCGGTCAGGCCGGATCAGGTCAGGTCGGGTCGGGTGGGGTGGGGTCGAGTCGGGCCCGGTCAAGCCGGATCATGTCAGGTCGAGTCGGGTGAGGTGGGGTCGGATCGGGTCCGGTCAGGCCGGATCAGGTCAGGTCGAGTCGGGTGAGGTGGGGTCGGATCGGGTCCGGTCAGGCCGGATCAGGTCAGGTCGGGTCGGGTGAGGTGGGGTCGGATCGGGTCCGGTCAGGCCGGATCAGGTCAGGTCGGGTCGGGTCGGGATGGGCCGCCCCGATTAACTCTCAGTTCTATTTGTTCTGAAGTCGACTCGCTCAGGCTTCGCTCTCGCTGGTGATACATTCTACTTATTTCTGAAAACTGTATGCACTGCTCCTGATCTGTCGCATCGGATGCTATGGTGATAATTCCGAATTATGCAGGCGCAAAAATCACACAATGTGTAGTCACTGGATAGATGATTTGAACCAAGTCACTATATAAAAAGGCTACCATGCATATGCGAGACATTCTTATGCCACCGGGGGTTCTAGCATATTTTGTTATATTTCCCGAAGTGCAATGACTGCTCAGTTAATTAACTGGTACACGGAACTACCACTGTATTCATCGCAATCGAGGGGACAACTGTTACTCATTTATATACTATCCTTGAATACTGAATTCAATCAAAGCCTCTTCTACATATGTTTTAATGGGGAACGCTCATTGGAGACTGTGGAGCCATTATCCGAGGAAACCAGATTCTGTCCAGCCTCCCCACTCCTGCCCCCAACCAGCAATAAGGCAATTAACTGCCTGGGGCGGTGACATGGCCATAGCTGAAAGGCCTATCTGACATGTAGCAGCCATCCCATCTGACATGCTAGACAAGGCCGTGATTGGAATCTCCCGTATACCTGCCCGGCCAACACTCAAATTGTATGGTGGGCAGTCGGATTTCTGGGAACTGTGAAGCATAAATCTCGCTACTTAGCAGTATTCTAGGGAAATAATCTTCATCGTGCGATATCAATTGGTCTGGGGAACACATTAGATACCTTAATTTTGTTTGAATTACGTTAAGTTAGCTTAACCCTCGCCAGTATTCGGCATTTTACCACCTTCGGTCGTATCGGGGGGGGGTTGGTACGACCCCCCCCTGGCGATTCGAAACCGTGCATGTTACGAAAACGAACCAAATACGAAAGTGATAGATTTGGCCGAAATCTCGCGGTTGGAATTCAGTATGACCTTCTAAGGTCAAAGGTTGACCTTCCAGGTCGGATCAAAGGTCTAAAATTGATTTTTTGGGGTATTTTCCGAAGAAAATCGTCAGTTATATCGAAACTACTGTCTAAATATGCACGACATGGCCGGAAACATGTTTATTGGGACCTTGTGAACATAACGACATGTGACACGATGTGATCGGACCAATATGTCATGCACCAAATGAGGTCAAAGCCGTGACCCCAAATATCCAACTTTTTTAAGAGTGGTTCCAATTTCGAAGTTTAAAGTTCCTTAGGGTAAAAATTGACGCTGAATTCGAATTCAGCACGGAAAATTACCGTAGGTCAGCTAAAAAAGGTCGAAAGGTCAAACGAGGTCAACCGAGGTCACCGATTTTTGGAACATTATTTTTCCAATGGGAACCCATCTGGGCATTGCAAAACACATAATACCAGTCGATGTAGGCAACAATGTCATGTTTAGGTGCGATAATCACGTATTTGTTGAAAACTGCTCGGAGGTCCTCCCTTTTATGACCTCATGACTCTGTGACCTGACATGCCCTCCAAAAAAAAATTCACCAAAAGTCGTCAAAAAGGTTGCCCCAGAGGGTACTGAAAATCTCAGAGCGATCCGTTCATCGGTTTGGAAGGAATACACAAAAAACCTTGGGGGGTTGCATCAACCCCCTATACGGGCGAGGATTAATAGTGCATTGGCAGACGGAACACTGTATTGACGAAAAAGTCTTTGCATTTGCATCAGCCCGTGAAGTGACAAGGAAGGGCATTAGTGGCTGCGCTTTCTGGTCAAACCTATCTTTATGTGGGGTGCAATATGAGGCACACTGAAGAGCTTCGTACCCGCACACTAAGTGGTAGACAGCAGAACGCATAATTTATCTAACCTATTCTGCGTACTAATCTGATACCTATCAATATCAGTTCTCTGACATTGACAGTTCAATGCTATCTTCTCAATATCAATCAATTTCGGTTCTCTGCCTTGCTCGGGGACGGCTCACAGAAGAATTGTCAGGACAGCTTGTAAGAACCGATATGAGTCCATGCCCATGTGCTGCCGATCACTATTTTGCTCACTGTTGCGATACAAAGAAGCGAAGTCACCCATGATACGACGGTGTGTGTGCCATTTTTAATAAATGCTCATGCGCATGGTCTAGGTATCAATGCAAACACGAGGTTAAACCTGTAGCAAGGCGTCGGTACGGTTGAAGAAAAAGAAGACATTATCTACCTGAGATGGATGCATAGACATTGCTGTCGTGGGATAATATTATAGACATTGCTGTCGTGGGATAATATTATAGACATTGCTGTCGTGGGATAATATTGCTGTCGTGGGATAATATTATAGACATTGCTGTCGTGGGATAATATTGCTGTCGTGGGATAATATTCGCTGGCCGTGAGTCACAGCTCGCATGAGTTGTGTGCTCAGTAAATATGGTGCAAACATAGTCAGACATCATAAGACAAATGTACGTGGTGCTGCGAGAGGACAGGCACATGGGTCATACTCATACCGTTAAATGTTGTATAATTTTCACCATCTGTGAACAGAGCAAATGTTCCAATGCCCATGCGATCGAACCGCAGTGAGAGTGTAGCAACACCCATGTCCTCGTGTCCTAACTTTGCATGTGCATTACTTTTATCTCTCAAAATGTAGCACAAGCTGCTCAGAAATAGATCCTGTGGTGCGTATTAGTTGTAATTTGTTAGACGATAAAATGCCATTGGACGTTGCAAGGCATCCAGAATACGTGAAAACAGATGATTGGAAACAAAACGATTGTATATTTATCCCCTCCGTGGAACAACCGGCTGCTCTCGAACCCGCACCTAATAGTGACTCTACAATATTCATTCCTGAACATGACCGCGTATGCGTATGACTCGAATGAATCTTTAGTTATAGAATTCTTGACGACCAAAAAAAAAAAATTATTCACACGATTTCAGTGCAGAGGGCAACAATGTGAGATAGCATATGTTCCTATCTATTTCACGTTTTTTTCCATCTGCCACTGATCATATCGTGGTGGACATGGATGTCTACATGGCTTCCAGAACTTTTGAGGAAATAACGATGAAAAAAGTTCCGATAAATTTATTTTTGAGATGCAACAAAGTACAATTGTATCCCCTTTAGTTCTCCTGAGTCCGTTATTATTTGTGAGGCGAACATAGGTTTGCTTTGGCGCGCGAGAGCACACAGATTGCCATAGCGTCGCGTGTATGTGAGTAACTCGCCACCAGATTGCCATAGCGTCGCGTGCATGTGAGTAACTCGCCACCAGATTGCCATAGCGTCGCGTGTATGTGAGCAACTCGCCACCAGATTGCCATAGCGTCGCGTGTATGTGAGTAACTCGCCACCAGATTGCCATAGCGTCGCGTGTATGTGAGTAACTCGCCACCAGATTGCCATAGCGTCGCGTGCATGTGAGCAACTCGCCACCAGATTGCCATAGCGTCGCGTGTATGTGAGTAACTCGCCACCAGATTGCCATAGCGTCGCGTGTATGTGAGTAACTCGCCACCAGATTGCCATAGCGTCGCGTGTATGTGAGTAACTCGCCACCAGATTGCCATAGCGTCGCGTGTATGTGAGTAACTCGCCACCAGATTGCCATAGCGTCGCGTGTATGTGAGCAACTCCCCGCCGCTTCAAATGAATCGGTAGTATTACGCTGATTTGATTTACTAAGAACGGCAATTTGCCTTGGAGAAACCAAAATTGGCTTAGATTAAAAAAATTAATCATGTCTATAGTTATCACTTTTGATGTAAATATTATTATTTTATAGACCGAGTGAGTGAGGTAAAGCTTGGTTTTAGAAGCTCGATTACCAAAGATTAGCATGATTAGCATTGTCATTACTGTTAATATGTTGTCATACATTCAGCTCCAAATTTTTGTTCTGGTAAATTTGTCTACGAGGTACGAAAACTGAAGGAAGTCGTATAACAACGACGTTTAATGGATTCAAGATTACAGCAAAGGTATAGATAATTTATACATAATACAGATGTTTCTTTAAGATATGCTGCGTAGCAAAAGTTCGCTGAACCAATGCCAAACTTACTATCCAATAGACACCTGCAATCGCATGATAGTGTTCTCCAGTGATAGTCATCATTTTCAATGACATATAGGATGACACTTCCGAGCAACTTTTGTCACAAAAAGCAGCGCCAATTTCATGTGATAACAAAAACAATGTATTGATGCATATCTGTAAATATCCAAGAGAGCCTCCCACATTGAAGATCATTTACATATGTGAATCGTTCATAGGCTCACTACAGGCAAATCAAAACGAGGAATGCGAGAAAAACGTACAATTAGGTGGTAAAACCTACAGAGGAGATTCAGCATCACCAGCCACGATACCACGCATGATCGGAGTGTATGACATTCATACCTGTACAAGACAAGCAGAAGCGTGCGATTCGCCAACAACAATGTGTGCTTCCTTGCTCTCCCTCTCCTACTTTCCATGATATGACATGAATACCACAAAAGTAGCCGATTCACGGTACTGTACAAATATGAAACCCATAAGGCACAAAACAAACCGACACATGGGTAGGACAACAACCAGGGTACCAATCAACAATTAACAACCAAGAGGCAGCCGCCCGAACCGTGTGCCAAGGTGAAGCTAGCCATTCGCATAGCAGTTGCACGGTAACGACAGTGGAAACATGAAGCGGGCGCGGGTGCCAGCCGCCTCGAGCGATGTCGCCTGCAGAAAAAGTATTGCACAGCGACAAATGAAGCCAAAATCGACCTGAAGCGCTGGATACATTAATCAGGCCACAGGACAAGCTAAGCGGTGAGAGAAACGTAATCGTACAGTTCCACTGGCCGAGGCTGACGGAAGAAAGATAGGGATAAAGGTTCAACAACCATTCCACACAGCGCTGCCCCACAACACCAGATACATCAATGCCACCTTCGGTCATACTTGCCTTTGTATAATTTGCGAGCGCTGGGGTCATCGACCCTTTGACTTTGACGCGACCTTGAGCCGGCAGAGTCTGACAAGTAAAGAGAGCCGGTTGGGTCAGTGCGTTGCTTGCCGAAGGCTGAGTACTCTGACATGGGCTCATAGTACAGTTCGTTAGCTGTGAACGTAGACGCAATCCTGTTCATGCTCCTCTCCTCATCCGAGTTGGACAGTTTCCTGCTCAGCTTGCCGTCACTGAAGTCAAATTTCCTGGCAGGCGGCAGGCTGTAGTAGCTGAGGCCGGTGTCTGGCACGCGTCGCGCGTACCCCTCGTCGCGCATGATCTCGTTAATGCTTTTGAGCACGCTGTGTCCGCCCGAGTCGCGCGCCGCCGAACGTCCATCGCCGCCGTCCAGCGACAGCTCGGCCGTCTCACGCAGCCGCGCCAGCCGCATCAGCTCGTCGTGCAGCGTCGAGTTCTCCTCAATGTGGTGGCGGCGGCGCGATATCTCCTGCTTGATCTTGTAGCGCCGCTGCTCCCTGTTCAGCATGTCGTCCTCCTCGTCGCTGACGTACGGCGACGGGTGCCAGGAGCGCGGCTTGCGCGGCTTGCGCGACAGCCGGTGGCGCGGGCTGCCGTCGCTCAGGTATGACCTACTGAACTCGGAGGAGTGCAGCACGCCGCTGTCGCTCAGCCGGCGCTGGTAGGATCTAGGGGGAAGAGACGGGCAGCTGTTACTGGGCCGAACCACCGAGCGCGGCCTATAAGCCACACGACCAGTACACGGCCGACGTGGCCGGTCGGAGCGCCGAGGCGGCTCCCCAAGCTGACAGTGTGCGGAACCAGTGACGGAAACAAGTCGCTGATGTCGTTACGAGCGTTCGTACCAGTCAGCAGACGAGATCCATAGCGGCACTGAATGTACAATTGTAAAATATCGAGAGAAAATAAAACAAAATGCCCGTATCAACCATCGCCATCCGAGGAGTGCATGCCACCACAAGCCGAGGACCACAGGATAATGGCATGTCGCCGCGCATCTCCGCTTGGCATGTCTAATGATGCGTCTTTTGCGGATATTTCGGTTTGAAAGCATGGTCCTATGTCAGTTCAGCGAATATGACGTCGTTTCCGGACGCATGTTTGGTTGACTTCCGCTGATGTCGCATCTCTCCCCTGCTCCACTGCAGGTAATGCGCCCAGATGACTGACACCGTTTTAGATGTTTTCAAGGCAACTTCGTCTCTCCGACGATCATCTCAATCCAAATGAGGTCATTCGCCTCGTCCGGCATCGGCTGCCCTTTTCTTTGCACAAGATACACTGTGGAACATTATTTACGGCCTGGATTGAAATTAAGTGACTAAGTGAAATAAAAAGCAATCTTTCCCAAGGTTCTACAGACCATTGCATCTTACACTTATCGTGAAGTGCGACAACTTGACCTGACTTGATCTGCTAACCATGCACTTTACGAGGTCAACTGGGACACCGATGGATTCGTACGCACCTGAGGTTTCCTTCGGTGCTTAGTTCGCGGTTCCATCTGAAATAAATCCTGTGTACGGTCCAATTGAAACAATCGATTTTGGACTTTTCTGGAAACTTTGACTTTTTACTTGCTTTGGGGTTAACTTGTTCACCAAAAATATAGAATATGCATATTTGGATTTATCTCGTGTCATTGAAGTCCGCAGCTCTATCTTAGTTTGAGAAAGATGGCTAGGGTCGGCAATCATATTCTCTGGTAGGAGGCTGGCAAAATGCTCTCGGTGGGCGAAGGTTGACAAAGCAATGTACAAGACAACATGTACTTTGGACTATCACCAGACAAATCCACGGATGTAGTTAGTCGATAAAACCACACTACAAAAAACGAGACAGGCGCCAAAAAGAGTTAATGGAGTAAAAGTAGCCCCCGTTGATCAAAAGCACAGACAGCTGATTGCTCTAAAAACGACCCATTATTCACAAGAGAACATTATGCAATGGGTATCAACCACTAACAACTGGACGGCCATAGCGCAGACGGGTACTGGTAAAACGTTGCAGGCAGGCAGCCAACGTCACTGGAAGAAAAGTGCAGAAACTAAACACAACATCCAGGCGTGACATCAACATTCGTCCGATGTGAGGAAGAGCAGTATGCAGCTAGCAGGCAGATTAGCTCAAAATCAGCGGCATGGTACGCCTCGAAAGAATACCTTAACAGGAGAGTCTTTACATGACGAATTCCTCATCCCAAAACCCAGTGCCCTCATTCGACCTGCGCGAGACAGAAAAGGCGGCTACTGAAGGGGCAACAGTCATGAGTACTCGCGTGTGCCGATCATCTAGCGAGAGCCACCAGACGTGTGCAGATCAGCTACCGACAACGACCGGACACGTACGTATCATCTACCAACCAGACATGCCTGGTGCTGGACAAGGTCGGCCGCGGCCAGCTCAGATTACCAGCTGAACGGCGGCAAAGCCAGGCCACACACTTGAGCCCGGCACGGCAGAAAGCTGCAACCTCATAATTTCAGTCACCGCCCAGCAAGACGACGGAAACAGAGGTGGATCACGAGCTTGTTACGATGGCTCCAAGAGCGTCCACTGTGCGCGGCTTTCTCGATCTGGTTGGAAACTGGCCGGATTGCCCAGCAGCTTATGAGGGACAATTACGCGACAGAGCATCTCGACGACTGCCGTCCAGTGGAAACTCACCCGTGGAATCATTGGAACGCCATTCCAGTTCTCGGGAAGGCACTCAGTGCAGGGTCGTGGAGCCACGAGGTAAGCACATACAAACAGATGGAAACAGAGTCGGAGAGCGGCAGAGATAGAGAGAGATAGAGGGGGAGTGGTGTGAGAAACACAAGTGCTGCACCGAGTACTCCAGCTCTGACCAGCCGGAGCAGGCGGCAGTTGTGACCAGCTGGCTACCGTCACTAGCTAGGCTACAGGTGAAGCGCGTCTAGTGCAGACACCAGGCGCTGGCTCGGTGCGAGGAGGCGCGGCGGCCGCCCCCCCCGACGCCCACCTGTTGGCGTTGGTCAGCCGCCGCTCCAGCAGCTCCTCGCCATTGTAGGAGCTGATGGCAGTGTCGCGTAGCGCGCCGCCCAGAACGCCGATGTACGGCTGAGACGGGTCGCCCCAGGTGCCGCGGTCCCGGCTGTCCAAGCACTCGTACTCGAGGGACTTCAGCCGCGTGCCCATCGAGCTGCCGTAGTTCTGCCGGCGAAGTGGGCGCACTATGCGACTGGAGGCCTTTCGACAACGATATTACGAGACAGCTCTGACAATTTAGTTTAAAAAAAAACAAAGGCTATTTCGAAGTGAACACTAATAAGTAAGAGAAAATGCTGCAGCAAGATGTAGTACGTCCATTGTGATGCTAGTAAAATTAAAATACATTTAATACTAGGAGCCAGATGTTATTGCGCAGAACACCAGAATTATGCATGAATGTGTCACGCTACACAGGATTCACCCACCGGTCGGCCATTGTGTTTTGATATGAATTCTGCGACTCACTCACTCACCCTGAGGAGTGCTTGCAGTCTGTTCTAAGAGAATGCTCTCTACTGGCGCATGCCAAGGGCATACAGCGCAATAACACTGTGACATTGACTGACTGATGCGGTGACGTTGTGACATTGACTGACTGACGCGGTGACACTGTGGTATTGACTGACTGACGAGGTTGCATTATGACATTCACTGAAGCGGTGACATTGTGACCCCTAAACCTTGTAAGATATCGCCTCCGAGTTTGGCATGCCTGAATACAATTAATGAGCGCAACTTACCTGAAACTGCAATTGTTGTCACTAACATTACGAAGTTACGGCAGGTCAACGTCAGGTCGCGGCCGCGTATGAATGCGGGTTTTAGGCATTCGCGTCAACATTTCTGATTGACGTAATCGTAAGAATACGGCCAAAAGTGAAAAATGAATGCATAGAGACCGGACAGAATTGAAGCAGATATATATATATATATATATATATATATATATATATATATATATATATATATATATATATATATATATATATATATATATATATATATATATATATATGTATATATATATATATATAGTATATATATATATATGTATATATATATATATATATATATATATATATATATATATATATATATATATATATATATATATATATATATATATATATATATATATATATATATATATATATATATATATATTTATATATATATATACATACATATATATATATATAATACCACGGGTTAGTAACGGCACTCATGCCTACCTATTACCCCCCTTCTATGTGAGGGATCAGTTTGATCCCCGAAGTTTTTTTCGGTAACTCTTGGGCCGTTCAAGATTAACATTGACATTTGGCATACCTTTCAACACTTGATGAGCGCACATTGCGTCATGACATGAAGATACAGCCATACCTACGGCGGGTCCAAATTTGATCATAGTTTTGTCTCAATGCGGTTTTTAGACAACCTTGGACATTTGCATGAATAAACCGTACGAGATACAGTAAAAAGTGAAGGATGAGTTCATAGACCAATAATTAAAGAAAATGCACACAAAAACTAAACTGACTTGAGGAAAAATAACTAGGCAATTGGAGATTTGAGCTAGAAATATGTTCTTGCGCATAACTTACGACTAATTATGTTGTTTTGTAAACGGGAATATATGTAATGGCACGATATGTCCTACAATAGTGTTCCGAGTATCAAGTCAGCAACAGGTCAGGTCACAGAAATGTGGCCTGAAACACCCCGAGGATACATTTATTCCAGCGCTCTAGAGGCTAAAATGCATATTATTCAATAGCGTCGCCACGAAATTCTTCCAGGGGGGGGGGGGGCAAGGTCGAAAGGGGGCCTCCTGCTCCCCGAAAGGGGTCCTCCATTGTGTTAGGGTCTCATATTGTTTTTAGGCTCTTACTATGGTTCGAGAATGGGGAACATGATTTCATATTGGTGTTTTGTTTGTTCTTGGCATGGTGCATCAGTTACTCAAAACGCAATAGCACTAATCATTTTCGCTGAAAACTGGGCCATACCAGGGTATAAATAAGTAATATTTGGATAAATATCTAAGTGCCAAAACAAACCAACGTCTCAATGCTTTCTCGACCAGAATAATCTTCCCGCTGGCCTCTAGATTGCAGCGAGCTGGCCGGGCTGGTGCTAAACATATCTTACAGATATCTGCCATTGATCAACCCACTTTTAAGTCCTCCAAGTCTAAATGAATATTGCTAGATTCTTCACTACTGTTATTTATTTCCACCAGCTTGATGTCATAAGCAAAGCTTGAACGATCATTTCTCAGTCCTTGGACGCCAATTTCGCAAAGGTGACAACGAGAAGTGGATTGCATTGGTTTTCTGAGTGCCATCTTAGGAATTTGTTTATTTTTTATAACATTTGGTGCCGGCTGCAAGGCAACTGTCACACGAGCTAAAATATATCTTCGGCGAATAAATTCACGACAAGAGCAAGCATTGAACAGCAATGCATAAATGACAATGCAACAATGCAACAATGGCAGTGCATACATAATGCAATACCTTCAAATTCCACGCCGTCACACCCATGGGTTTCGCTGTGCTGTACCGTTTTGTGAATGACGTTGAGAAGGTATGGAAGCTGGGAAGCTCTAATTATACAGGCTGTAATAACAGAAAAGAAGTTTGTTGGAAGAAAATACAATCATCATTCATCCCATTTTATATGGGACATGGATGCTGTTTTGTATGCTTGTGAGGGGTAATTTGTGCCCCCAATGTTGGCTTTGCCCCATGGGCGTATGTTTCGGAAAATTATTGAGGGACCAGTGGAGTACCTATCTTTGCGTCAAGCAAGAGGGGGCAAACAGATTTGCAGGGGAGGGGGGGGGGGGGGAGCACCTACGCCCATTAAAAGTCCTTGGAGTTTGACCGCTATTTTGTCAAAGGGGACCTTTCGAAATAATATAATTAGTGATCAACTAAATTGTCCTGTGGAGGGGCCTAATCGACCACTATGGTTTCTGATTGGTCGGATTTCAACCCTATCCCCACCACCCAGTTCCAAGGTTTTCTTTTGGTATCCCTTGATAAGTCACCTCACACTGCTGAAATTACACCTATACCACAAAACCGGATCGGTATCCCCAAAAAAATCAAGCTGGAGCCCTCCAAAAAAAGAGGGATTCCAACAAATAAATGCCCGGGTCAGGAAAATGGCTCTGGAGCACCGAACATTTTTTTCCAGATGCCTTCAAAAATTGCGTACGGCACCGAAAAGCATATCGGATCTCGAAAAAAATCGAGGTGGTATACAAAAACATGGCGCCAGAGGCTCGAAAAATCCGGCCGGGATTCGGACTTTAAAAAAACAAACAAAAGATCCACAAAAATCGCGTTGAGCCCAGAAAACTGGCGTTGGGTCTCCGGAACCACGCACCTGGGCGCGATAAGTCGCGCTGGGACCCAGAAAAATCGCACCGAAGCCCCAAAATCGTACTGGGGCCCCACAATTATGCGTCAGAAGCCCAAAATATACACAGCGGGACCCTAACAGTAAAACGGTGCCCGAAAATACAACTAACCCTCCAAAGCGCACCGAGTCTCCCAAAAAGCGATAGGGCCTTAAAACATGCGTTGCAGCCCTAAATAAACATACCGGGAGCCCTAAAAATACACTGCAAGCTCGCAAGGCGCACAGGGGCCATGAGAACGCACAAGGGCCTGACAAAGAGGCTGGGACCACAAAAGGCAACATGGTTCCAAAACGTACAAAAAGACCGGGAGCTAAATAACACATCGGGATCTTCGAAAACGCTCTGACACGTAAAAAAATACTCGGTGCACAAAAAAAGCAACAAAACCCTAAAACGAGCAAGGATTCGAAAATGTATTAGGCCCATAACTTCAATTTAAAATGTATTACCCACCACTTTGAAATTTTAAAAAATCTACAATTTCAGGCATTCCAGTTCATAGCACCCGGTCGCCACGACGGCAACGTCAGTGCACGTGCACACCCATCTTTCGCATTCGGTGCATTCGCCACACTTCGTGCGATGCTACGGTTTCCGCTAGTCCTTCGGCGTTTTGGTAATTGCTGCCACATGATAGACTTGCGCCATATTTGACGTGATGGAATGCTTCGTATTGGCGTTCGCTGCGAATAGTCGATTGATTAAATTCGACCATTAGTTTCCTACTTCCCACATTTTCTGGTAGTTATGAAATGCGGATTCCGCTGGGCTTTGATGCACTTCATATCTTGGCTGCTATCCTTCCAGATGGACTACCGAACCGAGGCCCTGCCTCAGCGTTCTTTTTTGGACCCGTTGCGTCTTTCTTGGGCTATGATTGTGTGCTATGGCTCCAATCAATTTTTGTTAGGGGCCTAAAACATTTTCGAACCCCCTGCTCGTTCTAGGATTTGTTGCATTTTTGTGCGCCGATGATTTTTTTTTGACGTGTCAGGGCGTTTTCGAAGATCCCGATGTGTTTATTTAGCGCCCGGTCTTTTTGTTTGTTTTGGAACCATGTTGCCTTTTGCGGCCCCAGCCACTTTTACAGGTTCTTGTGCGTTATCATGACCCCTGTGTGCCTTGAGAGCTTCCGGTGTATTTTTTAGACCTCCCGGTATGTTTATTTATGGCTGCAACGCATGTGTTAAGGCCATGTCGCTTTTTGTGAGACTCTGTGCGCTTTGGAGGGCCAGTTGTATTTTCGGCCCCCGTTGTGCTCTTAGGGTCCCGATGTGTTTATTTTGGGCTTCTGACGCACACTTGTGGGGCCCCAGTACAATTTTGGGTCTTCGGTGCGATGTTTCTAGGTCCCAGAGCGACTTATCGCGCCCAGGCGCGTGGTTCCGGAGACCCAACCCCAGTTTTCTGGGCTCAATACGATTTTTGTGAATCTTTTCTGATTTTTTTAAAAGTCCGAATCCCGGCCTGATTTACCGAGCCCGTGGCGCCATGTTTTTGCATCCCACCTCGATTGTTCGAGATCCGGTATGTTTTTCGGTGCCGTACGCAATTTGTGAAGGCATCTGATAATATGTTCGGTGCTCCAGAGCCATTTTTTTTACCTTGACATTTAGTTGTTGGAATCCCTCCTTATTTTGGAGGGTTCCAGCTTGATTTTTTTTCGGATACCGATCCGGTGTTTGTGGTCACACTGTGCTTACGTGTGGCCCTAGACGCCAATTGTTGGGAACCTCGAAGGGACTACCGATGGGAATTGTGGGTCCCGAGCGCGATATTTGGGGGAGAGGGGGGGGGGCCGGTTCGAGATTGTGGGACGCGTTGTATTTAGCTGTGGCCCCAACGCGATTTTGGCGGTTCCTGTTGCAAATTTTCGGGCCTCGAAGAGAGTTTTCCGGGGCTCGCCGTATTTATTTGGAGACCCATACACAAATTCTGGTGGACCGACGCGAATTTTGGTGACCCCAGCGCGATTTTTGAGGCCCTGGCACGGTTCTTGGGAGCTTATCCCTCTCAGGATGGAGGGGGAATTTGCCCCTTTGATATAGCACTGCGGCCACTGAAGGAGTTTTTTTTTGTCCCAGAGTGACATTCCGGTTAAGAATTGATTTTCTGGGGCAGCTGCAACTTTTGGGGTCCCGGTGCGACCTTCTGGGCCTCCAGTGTGATTCTCAGGGGCTGCGACGCGACTTTTTTTAGTTCAATGTGATCTTTTGGGCCCTGACGTCATTTTCTTGGATCCCTAGCGCGAGCTATAGCGGCCTCGACACTTTTTGGGGTCCAATGGGTTTTGGGGGCTTATGGCGTCATTGTTGGCCCCCAGAGTGATTATCCATGTCCAGATTGTTTTTCGTTGCGCCGGCTTTATTTGTTTTGGTCCCAATGAGACTGTTGGGGCACGGTACGACCTGTCGTTCCCCTGGCATGATTTTCGTGGTCCGGGCGTGAATTTTTGGTACCCGCAGGCTCAGCGTAATTTGCGGGGGCCCCGGCCGGATCTTTGGGGCCCATACCGTGATTTTAAAGTACCTCGACACGACTCCTACAATTTTTTTTAGGGGCTTCTTCTTGCAAATTATAGGCCTCCTGTCGCGTCTTAAGGGTCTCGTCTCATTTCCTAGAGCCTTTTTGTCGGTTTTCGACGTCTCCTTGTGTGTCCTACCCTCCACATATTCAATGGTCCTCCTCTTCCGTCTTGGAGGGCCTCCTCTTGCATTCTGGGGCCCCTTTAACATGGCATGGGGCTTCCTCTCATCTTCGGGGGAATTCTCTGTCAAATTAAGGGCCTCCTACCACGCCTCGTGGGCCTCCTCCTTTATCCTGGCACAGCCTTACCCGTCTTGAGGGGATCTTCAATTTTGGAAACCTCACCTCCTTCCATACCTGCTACCACTCTCATCTTAAGGGCCTCCTCTCATTTCCTGGGAACTCTTTCCGGTCTTCGGGGCCTCATTTGGTCCTGGAGACCTACTCCTTCTTGAGGGACTCCTTTAGAGTCCGGCAGGGGCCTCATTTCTCTTCTAGAGGCCTTCTTTTTCAAATTAGGGGCCTCCTCGCACGTATTGGGGGCCTCCTGCTCTGCGTGTTAATTCGATCTTTACCCATCTTAAGGGTGGTCTCTTATCTCCTGGTGGACTCCACTTCTCTCCCAGGCGCCTCCTCTGCCAAATTACTGGCAATCCTTCCTATCTCAGTGGCCTTGTTATTCCTCGGGGACCTTCTTAGCCGTCTTCGAGCCTTCTTTTCCGCCTGGGAGCCATCACTCTTATCCAATGACCTTTCTCTCCTATTTTATGGGCCTCCTCCTTCAACATGGGGTCTCATTTCCAGTCTTGTGTCGTTCTCTTCCGAATTAGGTGCCTCCTGTCACGTCTCTGGATCATCCATTTCTATCTCGGTGGAATCTCACCCGTTTGGGGCCTGCTTTTGCGTCTCCGAAATCTCATCTCATATCCACTGGCTTCCTTTTCCGTCTTAGGGCCTCCTCTCATATTCTGGGGCCTCCCTTCGGGTATTTAGACCTCCTTTGCAATCCTGGTTGCCTCCGTGCCATTTTTGACACTCTCTTGATTTCTGGGGACTCCTATCCTCTCCTAGGCGACTCCTTTTTCAAATTAGCGGCCTCCTCTCACGTCATGGGGGCATCCTCATCTGTGTTTGGAGCCTCATTATCCTCTTAGCAGGGTGCTTTTGCGTCCTGGTCCTAGATCTTCTCTTCTTGGGTCCTCCTCTTCCAAAATATGGGCCTCATCTGGCTGGTCTCGGTGGCCTTCTCTCATTCCTGCGGAGACTTTGTTATCCGTCTTGGGGCCCCTCTTGCGTCCGGAGAAATCTCCCCTATCATGTTTTACTTTTATATTGCAGGGGCATCCTTTCCGTCCTGAGGGCATCCTTTTCGTCCTGGGGGCCTCCTTTTTGTCCTGGGGGCCTCCTTTTCGTCCTGGGGGCCATCTCCCAATCTCTGTTCTACGTCTTAGGGGCCTCCTTTTCGTCCTGGGGGCCTCCTCCCAATCTCTGTTCTACGTCTTGGGGGCCTCCTTTTCGTCCCGGAGGCCTCCTCCTTTTCGTCCCCGGAGGCCTCGGAGGCCTCCGGAGGCCTCTATTCTACGTCTTGGGGGCCTCCTTTTCGTCCTGGGGGCCTCATTTTCGTCCTGGGGGCCCCATTTTCGTCCTGGGGCCTCCTCCCAATCTCTGTTCTACGTCTTGAGGCCTCCTTTTTGTCCTGGGCGGCCTCATTTTCGTCCTGGGGGCCTCCTCCCAATCTCGGTTCTACGTCTTGGGGCCTCCTTTTCGTCATGGGGCCTCCTTTTCGTCCTGGGGGCCTCCTCCCAATCTCTGTTCTACGTCTCTTGTAGAGACCTGATTATATTTCCTGGGGGCCTCGTCAGTCTTGGGGCCTCCTTGACAGCATAATCTTCTGTCCCGTCGGCCTCCTTGCTCGCCTTTCTTGCTGTGCATATCCGGATAGGCGCCTCCTAAAATGTCAGGGGGGCGGCGCCCCCCCCCCCAGTCTCCCGGCAGGGGAGTGGCAATGCCCCGCTGACCCCCGGTGGCGACGCCCCTGATATTATTGCGAAATAATACTGGTGAACGAGGATAATTCTGCATGCAGATTTCGTTTCTGATATAATAAGTGCCCGAAAAATATTTTAAAAGTGGAATTATTTATTTTGCGTGACATTTTTCAAGAATTGTTCAAATATTATACATCTTGCCTTCAACATGTTCAAATAATTCGGAAAACATTTGCTTTCGCTTTGGTGACACAGTCGTTTTATGTGCACCATCTAACTTGAAAATTGCCAGTTTCAACAGTTCATCGCATATTTCCAGGTGCTTTACCTTGATCTGATCGGCGATCTTGACTTTCGCACATGCTAGTGTGGTGCAATAAGTATTTGGTTTCCATGTCATTGATATTGAACCATGAAATCGCATTTGTTTCGCGACCAGAACAAGAAACTAAAGGGAGGATCGGATGACCGAACCCAGTCCAACATTGACCTGTCTGACGTGACCTGTAAAACCAACCAAAAAGGCAGATACAAACATTCTGCGTAACTATAAAAGCTAAAGGATGAAGTCTCATGATGCCGTCCATCGCACCTGACTATCTTGCTCATAGCAAAAGTTAATGGATGAGAGGGGGAGGGGTCAAATTGACACCGCGCCGTACTGAAGGGTAGACATTCATGACGCACTGGGTTGAGGAAGATTAAGGAGTAGGAGACCAGACAAAATGAGCTGAGGTTTCTCCCTCAATTGTGTACAAACATTGATATCTATGAAGTTTTTATTCCCATCTGATTGTTGCATTGGAGAGCAACAGCGGAACATAGAATATGACGTTTGCTGTGAAGAAATTGTTTCTTCTTTAAATTAGTGTAGTCCGCGACTTCAGAAGAAAATTGTTCAATTTCAGGGGTCTTATCAAGAACTCTGTTCAGTCTGGGCCAAAACCATACGGAAATGGGGTGGCAGCATAAACTAGTGTAACTTGGGAAGGGAATGATAGCCCATCCAAAGGATACAAAACGAGGTTACTAACGTCAAGACATTCATGTCTATTATTTTACGCTTTTCCAGGCACGGCGGAAATCTTGCAGCGTCCCCCATTGGGGGCGCTCGACGAGCATGCATGGGCGAGGCTTTGGGCGACGTAGGCTATAGGCCCCTGTTGCTGCCGACACAAGGAGGGGCATCATACTGTCGGAGAATGGTGGAAGCGCGATCGCGGTCACCATAGGTGGCGCGAGGCGGCGTGCAATAGCACCTGAGGTATACCAGCGCGGGAAGTATACTAGCGCCGTTACAAAGCATGTTCTGTGAACAATGAATGCCAATACTTGAGAAGAAACGCTGATAAAAAGATGATGGAAAAGGTGCTGGTTAATTATCGGTGAAAAAGCAGGAATTGAAGCGTCGTAACGAAATGGTTACATTTTCAAAAGCATGACACTCGGGTCAGGTCAGGACCGCTCATAAGAACCGTTTCTTATTATCTACACGAGAGTAGACTGGATGGTAAGAAGTAATAGCGAAGGATGCCTGCACCGAAAAACAGTTTTTTTCATCGCCCAGAACAGCGGATATCCGTCATTACTGAACGCTCTGTTTTCCATTGACATAACTTCTGTGTTCTGAGCATTTCGACAGCTTCGAACGATCGGTGCGAGGGCATACCGGCGAACACTCACCACCAGCATGTCATCATCGTCTCTGATGGGCGACACGCAGCTAAGCTTCGGATCACTCAGGTGACGGCGACCCACCGGAAAACGCCGCCGGCGCAGAGTGGGGCTGAACGACGTCAAGCCCATGCGTTGCTCGATCCTGCGAATTCCAGTCGATCATCAGCTGCCGGTCAGTGAGGTGGGTTGTTCGCTCAACCCGCCAACAGTATTTCGTGACCATGATGACGCTGAACGGGACGTTGGTGGCATCTGTTAAATCGTCTGCGAGTAACAGGATTGACAATCACCTTCGAAAGAACATGAAGTGTAGGGAAGCGAGCGCCTTTTCTGCTTTACGATATTCGGAAAGGACTAACATAACAGTCCTTCCGTGGTACAGCACACGTCCAATGCTGCTGTGGAGGCCACCTTGCGGCGGATGGTGTCAGTTCTGACTACACTGACCGACAACAGACAGCGGCATGGCTGCGGATGGTGTCAGTTCTGACTACACTGACCGACAACAGACAGCGGCATGGCTGTGGATGGTGTCAGTTCTGACTACACTGACCGACAACAGACAGCGGCATGGCTGCGGATGGTGTCAGTTCTGACTACACTGACCGACAACAGACAGCGGCATGGCTGTGGATGGTGTCAGTTCTGACTACACTGACCGACAACAGACAGCGGCATGGCTGCGGATGGTGTCAGTTCTGACTACAGTGACCGACAACAGACAGCGGCATGGCTGCGGATGGTGTCAGTTCTGACAAACACTGACCGACAACAGACAGCGGCATGGCTGTGGATGGTGTCAGTTCTGACTACACTGACCGACAACAGACAGCGGCATGGCTGCGGATGGTGTCAGTTCTGACTACAGTGACCGACAACAGACAGCGGCATGGCTGCGGATGGTGTCAGTTCTGATACACTGACCGACAACAGACAGCGGCATGGCTGCGCTGTCTCTGGGCCGGGCATGGCCGAGAACAGGCCAAGGATGAGAGCGACCAAAGTGCTCCTCCGTTCCACAACGGTCCCCGCAGATGATCGTCAAGTGCAAAGTGTGATATCACAGATACGGAACGAAAACAGGTTGCGCTTCCTGAACGCAAGCGCATCGCAATGAGTGAGAACACCGTGGACCCTGACGGCTGGTCTACTGGGGCCACTGGCTCTTCGGTCATAGGCTACCTGTTGATATTTAACATGAGGCCTAAAGGCATTGACTAGAAAGAAAGGCATACAAACTGCAGCCAATTTTGACTGCGATCCTCCGCTCGTGACAAAATACATCACACATTGCAGTTATCTATGTCTTCACCTTCCAGTGCTGTCATTTTCCTTCGAAGCCCCGATTACCTCTTCTCCATGGGAATTCATGTTATTCAGAGTTTCTGCACCAGCTCCAATAGGCCAAAATCCAATTCTAGACCTTCAATTTAAAGTCCCATCCACCCAGTTCCAGCCGAGACAATGGGCCAGAGACCAAATTGAAAACTGATATGCCTCGGTGGAAGACTGGACAACTGCTGCGCCAAAGACTGTAAGGCAAAACAATCCCGTGCGGACAATATCCAAGGGTTCTGCCGGAAAATCTATACATTATAATTGTATTACGTCCGTCAAACAGATGACGTAAGTTGCTTGCATTTTCCATGTAGGTAATAGCATATATCTAACAGGGAAATAGTCGCCATTTCCTAGCTGTTGCGTAGAGAAGAAAGGGGGAGGGAGTAATGGAACGATGACGTGCATCCGTCATTTTGAATTGGACAGAAAGCAAAAACTACTTTAAGTGGTGTCTGATTAATGGACAACCTAAAAACTCCTTTTGAAGCTTTTATACCCGACGACACTTTCTCCATAAATACATTAACAATCTAACAGCACAACTTTCACTGTAGTTAAGCTGTCAAAAAACACGCCAAGATTTCTAGTTGCCACTGTGGGTCGTGCGGTAACCGGTATTTTGTCCCACCGTTGTGGCTAGAGACAACCCTCTCGGGATCTATTTCAGAAGCACAGCGTTTCGAAACCCCGAAATTTCCCAAATTCCAAAGTCATACAGCTTGTCGAAACTCGAATTGCTTGGCAATTCCAAATGGCGAAATTTGCCTTTCACTGAAATTTGCCTTTCACTGCGGAACATCAAAATTGTTTAATGACACATTATAGAATCCCGAAACTTTTTTTTTGAAGTTTTGGGATTCTAGAATGTGCGATTAAAAAGTAATCTTAGGGAACGACAATGCTTCAAAATCCATATGTTCCACATACCTCTTTAAAAATAACAATGTCACATTCCTCCAAGGTTTCGAAGTCCCAAAATCACCTGAAAAGGCACGCAATGAGGCAAGCAACCGTGTGTGAAACATATGACGATTCGGACTGAGCCTCAACACAACTGTGCAGTGAGTGGCCGCGTGGCCGCGCTCTCACGCGGGCTCGGCTGCCTACCACGATACCGCGCGGGCTCGGCTGCCTACCACGATACCGCGCGGGCTCGGCTGCCTACCACGATACCGCGCGGGCTCGGCTGCCAACCACGATACCGCGCGGGCTCGGCTGCCAACCACGATACCGCGCGGGCTCGGCTGCCAACCACGATACCGCGCGGGCTCGGCTGCCTACCACGATACCGCGCGGGCTCGGCTGCCTACCACGATACCGCGCGGGCTCGGCTGCCTACCACGATACCGCGCGGGCTCGGCTGCCTACCACGATACCGCGCGGGCTCGGCTGCCTACCACGATACCGCGCGGGCTCGGCTGCCTACCACGATACCGCGCGGGCTCGGCTGCCTACCACGATACCGCGCTGGCTCGGCTGCCAACCATGATACCGCGCGGGCTCGGCTGCCTACCACGATACCGCGCGGGCTCGGCTGCCAACCACGATACCGCGCGGGCTCGGCTGCCTACCACGATACCGCGCGGGCTCGGCTGCCAACCACGATACCGCGCGGGCTCGGCTGCCTACCACGATACCGCGCGGGCTCGGCTGCCTACCACGATACCGCGCGGGCTCGGCTGCCTACCACGATACCGCGCGGGCTCGGCTGCCTACCACGATACCGCGCTGGCTCGGCTGCCTACCACGATACCGCGCGGGCTCGGCTGCCTACCACGATACCGCGCGGGCTCGGCTGCCTACCACGATACCGCGCGGGCTCGGCTGCCTACCACGATACCGCGCGGGCTCGGCTGCCAACCATGATACCGCGCGGGCTCGGCTGCCTACCACGATACCGCGCGGGCTCGGCTGCCTACCACGATAATAATATAAATGAAAATAACCCGACGTTGATCATATAGGGGAGAGATGTGGGATGGCGAGATGACCATGCACCCCCTCACTGCGTGAATGACAAGACAACATGGTTGTTAGGGAGTTCAAGGCCAGGGGATCAAGCCTCGTCCATCTCTGGTCGCCTGGCTGTCGCACCGCCCAGAGCGTACTGGAGCATAACCAGCTTCGTGAGACAGCTCCAATCGCACGTTTTGAACGCATCCAAGAAAGCAGGCCCATTCGCCATTACGGCCAGGTACAGGTTGGTCTGCCGCCCCACCGCTATGGCCAGGAACAGTCTTGTCTGCCGCCTCATCGCTATGGCCAGAGACAGCTTTGTCTGCCGCCTCACCATTCGGCCAGGGACAGGTTGATCTGCGGTCTCACCATTACGGCCAGGGACAGGTTTGTTTGCCGTCTCACCATTACGGCCGGGGACAGGTTGGTCTGTTGTCTCATCATTACGGCCAGGGACAGGTTGGTCTGCCGTCTCACCATTACGGCCAGGGACAGGTTGGTCCGCCGCCTCACCATTACAGCCAGGGACAGGTTGGTCCGCCGCCTCACCATTACGGCCAGGGACAGGTTGGTCTGCCGTCTCACCATTACGGCCAGGGACAGGTTGGTCCGCCGCCTCACCATTACGGCCAGGGACAGGTTGGTCTGCCGTCTTACCATTACAGCTAGAGGCAGGTTGGTCCGCCGTCTCACCATTACAGTCAGGGACAGGCTTGTCCGCCGTCTCACCATTACGGCCAGGGACAGGCTTGTCTGCCGTTTCACCATTACGGCCAGGGCCAGGTTGGCCTGCCGTCTCACCATTACGGCCAGGGACAGGTTGGTCTACCGTCTCACCGTTGCCGCGTTGCCGGCGACAGGTCCGTCTGTCGCAGAGTGCGCCGCCGCTCTTCGTTGAGAGCGCACAGCTCGGCCTCCAGCAGACGCCGCTTATCGTCCGATGCGGTGCGCAACTCATTCTTCAGACTGTTAGCGTAGGTCAGCTGTAACAGGCACCACTAGCTGGCTATCACGGCGCTTACTTTGGCGACAGCGACGAAGATGTCGAGAGTGCCGCCGCAAATTCCTCGTCAAGGCCGAAACTGATCACAAAAGGACCTCGAATTCCAAAAATAAACGTATGTTAATCCTATTTGCAATATCTCAAAACCTTCATGAATTATGAACCTTCGAATTAGAGAAACTCTGCACCCATTGTGCCAACCTTGTTTGGAAAATTTACGAAATATTATCGATGAACATTAGTCTCTGGTACATACCAAGGGATTAGCACAGACGCCAAGCTCAGTTTCAGCCTCCAAAGTAACCCCATAGTGACTCACGCCAAAAAGGGCATCTGAGGTCAAGTTAGGTCAGTGACCTCGAGGGTCCTTCGAAAGGCCAATTACTTCCATAAACAGGTTAGCTGAGCTGTTCATCACTCTACCACACCCATCATTGGGCATGTAGAGCCAGTAAGTGAGGCTAGTTACCGACAAATCGCGATTTGGGTGAAACAAAAACGGCATGAACTGTTTCCTCATATGGCGTTATAGGCTAGTAGCTTGCCAGAAGTAACAAGTTTGTCACACTATAGGGTCCATGCATGGTACCCCATAAGCTATGCCAAGTAGCGGTGCGCAAACGAACCTCGTTTTCCGTGGTCGCGAAAAAAAAAATCCTTGGAGTGCATCAACTCCCAGCACGGGCGATGGCTAATACCTGGTAGAAAACGTTACGCGACAGACGTAATGTTAATGAGGGCATAGTAAATAAGCGCAAAATGCCGCGCCGGAAATTTCCAAAAGGTTACAAAAATGTACACCAGCAGACAGGTAATAAGTTGCTCTATCTACCAAGCATAGCCTAGCATAACATCTGGCTATCTGCCTAGCATAGCATGGACTCATATAGCGATGCACGTTTATTGTGGTTACTGTGGCAAATTATCACCAGTTGGAGCGTAAGATGACGCCGGGTATTGCAAACAAACCCAAAGTGCCGCGCAAAATGTTTGGAAAGGACGGTAAAATGCACATAAGCAGACGGGTATCGGACATCTCAATCGCCTACAGCATGTGTTTTGCGAAGACATGCATAGGCTACTAGTCTATTAGTCTATTAGGCTACTAGACAACTCGTCGGATATAGTTCATGTTAGTTTGGAATAGGAACGGTCTCTAACTTCAGCGATTAATTGCCGCGCCAAACATTTCGCAAATCGTCATGAAAACAATCAGATATAAGAGACAGTGGGATCTACTATTTCATAACTGGATGGGTTTTCCAAAATAAGCCTTACATTTCATGCTTTTCCGAAGAATTTACTCCGGTCGCACCGCGGCGCCAGTAGTCCGAGCTTGGCGCGTTACGAATAAACAAAAATCATGAACATATTTTCGACCATACGGATAGGCATTTGTCAAACTGAACCAAGCATCTAGGCACGTACAGTCTAACAATTTGAGGAAGTCTGGTAAACACGTGTGGTCGATGGTCGGTCGATGGCTGATCAATGTAGCTTTGTCAAGCAAGCGCCATTGTCACAAGGTAAACATTCGCCTACAACACAGTGGACGTCGGTTGGGCTTTGCGACGAAGGGCGTCGACGGCAGTCAGCCGGCGTCGGGCGCTGTCGTCGGCGACGACGGCCACCCTACCTGGTTGGCGAACGTTTGGGAGAAGGAAGACGACTGGCCGGACTTGGTGTACACCAGATGCTGCAGATCGGGCGGCAGCACGGACGCGATGCTGGCGTTCAGATTCTCACGCGCCGCCTCTGCAAGCCGAATCGTAGCGGGCCATCTCATTAGCAGCTCTCAAGTGTCGGAACTTACCACAGACATTAAAGAAATGCTCGTCAGCACGACATCACTTCGAGTTGTCTGTCTGCAAAGTTAGCCAGGAGTTCCAACACATCCAACAGGGAGAGAGCGGGCCTCCCCAGCTAACAATACTCACAACTGAAGCAAGACTCGTCTGTTGACTTTCCGTAAAAGAGCAAGACAGAAACAGAGGGCAGCATCCATCAATAAAATTCTGACTGCACAACACATTACACGGCACGAAGTAACCCACAGAAGGGTGTTCCCACAGAAAGGAAGTTAATTGTTTATATGAGGATCACAGAGGGAGATTAAAACTTAAATTAAGGATCTAGAAACTAGCCTCCTGTTATGTTGAAGATGCCATCCTTCATTTTAAGCTGAACGTGCGTTCGTCTCTGTGTCATCGCTTGGGTTCCGTACTGGGTGTTGGCTGGGGGGTGCACAACTCAAAACAGCTGTCTGAAAGACTCACCGAGACTGGCCAGTCGACTGTTGTCGGTCATGATGCCCAGGGCAGAGCCGGGCCCACTCACCGAGACTGGCCAGTCGACTGTTGTCGGTCATGATGCCCAGGGCAGAGCCGGGCCCACTCACCGAGACTGGCCAGTCGACTGTTGTCGGTCATGATGCCCAGGGCAGAGCCGGGCCCACTCACCGAGACTGGCCAGTCGACTGTTGTCGGTCATGATGCCCAGGGCAGAGCCGGGCCCACTCACCGAGACTGGCCAGTCGACTGTTGTCGGTCATGATGCCCAGGGCAGAGCCGGGCCCACTCACCGAGACTGGCCAGTCGACTGTTGTCGGTCATGATGCCCAGGGCAGAGCCGGGCCGCACCGGCAGCTCAGGCAGCGGCGTGTTGACCGCCGCCGCCAGGTTGGTCATGCTGGTGCTGGGCCGCGCCATGGCCAGACTGTTGAGCGAGGTGGGCTCGCGTAGGTCAGCGCCGTCCAGCGAGGTCTGCCTGTGAAGACCCGACTGGCCCCTGGCGAGCGTCGACCAGGTCACACCGACTGCAGCGCCATCCAAGCTTGTCACTGAATGGCAGCAGCTGCCCACGGCCCACGACTCACGACCCACGACAACCGCCCACAGCCCACGGCCCACGACCACGGCACGATTGCCGACCGAGCCGGCGGCACTGGTGCTACCGAGCTGTGGAGCCCGCCCCCGGCCCTCGCTCGTCCTGTGTCGCTAATGGCACCCTATGGAGCCCGCCCCCGGCCCTCGCTCGTCCTGTGTCGCTAATGGCACCCTATGGAGCCCGCCCCCGGCCCTCGCTCGTCCAGTGTCGCTAATGGTACCCTATGCTGGTGCCGGTGACCCTGCCCACATTGACTGGCCATCCAGCGATGCGTGATCCACCATCGCCATCGGTGATAACCAATGTATAGTTCACTCGGAGAAAGGATATATTTTTGAATTATAGAAGATACAAACGAGAATACGGAGAGACAGGTTGGTCAGAGCCCAGTGGGCAATGACCGAACGAAGATTTGAACTGGGACCTGACCAAATGTGTGGTAAGTTCCAGGGACATCCATGTCAAGGTCATTTCAATGGTCAATTCAAGGCCGGTCTTGTACTGACTTGATCTTTCCGATCATGGCTTCAGCCCCAGTACTGCTTCCCGGATCTGTTTTACACTGACCCGGGCTCACTACGTTATTCCTGGCTTCCATGACGTTGGCGTGACCTGGGATCTGTTGGCGTGACCTGGCCCAGGTCACCCGAACCTAACCTAGCCTAGCCCAAGCTTTTCCTCGGCACCAGTTCTGGATGAGTCATCAGCATCCCTGACCCTGTGGACTGAGACATGCCTCCTGACCTTGGCCTGGCACTCCGATCTCTGATTACAGCCCTCTTGATCCATTCTCTCCTGGTTATGCCCCTTACAAATCACCTCCCATAGCCCGGTCACAAGCCCTAGCACGGGCCTCATCGTGGATTCCCTGGTTTAATATATCATATTAGTGTGGTGCTTTTCTTCATTTAGTGTGGGGAACCATATTGGCCATGCATTCCATGAATCCTGAACACGATTGTGCATAGATGCGCATAACGCGCTTGCAACACACGCCAACAGGCAGTGACAAGCTTCAGTTCGCTTGAAGTGACCTGCATTCCCCTGTCCACCTACCGTTTGGCCATCAGCTTGTGTTTGTCGCGCTTGCGAGCGGTGGGCAGCGGCGCTGCCTGCTGGTCCATCGGCAGATAGGGCAGCTTGCGCCTGATGCGCAGCGACTTCTGGCTGTCGGTCTCGCTCATCGTGTCCGACTCCGTGTCGTCTCGCAGTCCGCGCGGAGTGCCAGCAGGCGTCACCGGAGTGCCGATGGGGGTGCCTGTGAGAGCAGGCGCGCCCGTGGTGTCAGAAGCAAATCGCCAGAAGCAATAAACAATGGAAAAAATTGGACGTGGAAGTGAAGAAACATATTGAACATTAATTGGCGTTAAGGTGATAGAGATTTAGCGTCAAACAAGAAAAGTCAAACAAGAAAGGAAGTTGCCCCGTCAAACATGGAACAACATTTGCTCTGTTTTGCCGTCTTCAACAAAGCTCAGTACGAAAACTATGGCGTCGCAAGCTACTGACTGAACACAACACCCAATCCAGGAATCCTGACTTCAGCTATCATTTTTTAGTGCGACTGTTCCAACAGGAGTTTTAATCCACACATAGCGAGAAGCTAATCTTCAACGAAGTCGTGCTGTGCTGGATTTCTGGCCCTATTGGGTCGATTGTCAGCTGATCCTATCAGCTGAGGTCTCAATGCGAGCGGATTGAGCTCAACAACGCAGAGCAACGGGCAGAGTTTGCCAGAGCTGGAAAACCTGAGCTGGCCAGAGCTGGTTTGTCAGTTCTGACCTGCATTGGTTGAAATACGTATTTCACACAGTACGTACCTTTCAAATGACCTTCCTTACAATGATGTAGAAGTTTGATGAATCGCATACCATCCCTATTCCGAAAGCACAGGGTTCCATACGATTCATCTAACTTTAGCATCACTATAAGGCAGGTCATTTCAAAAGCACACTCATAATGCCTTACATACAACAAGCACTAAATGATCTGAGAAATAGATACGTGGCAAATTCAGAGAAAGGCAAGAAATCCCATTTAATGTAAGTGGCTGCAGTGGTTCTCAGCTTCCTTCGTTTCAAATAAATGCATTCGGTGTGTCCAAATAGACTACCTGCAGTGCACATGGATAGCAAGATGAATAACCGCTTGCCTATCGACTGTTACCCCTGCACTCAAATACATACATATATATGCCTACATATACTGCAGTCAGTCTGGAATTCTGCAGTTTGAAGTATAATATTGTCGGTACCACGTCGTGTAATAGGTTGTGCTTCACGTTGTTCCACGCACACAGCAACCCGGTGTGGCACACGACGATGAAGGTTATTCCAGAGCGGTTATGTCATCAAGCTAAATTGCTATATCGTCATCCAGTAGGTCATAGTAAGCTGAAGATTCCGCACTCGCACACATGCATTTTCGTCGCGTGTGCGCCACATGTGTGAAACAGCCGACGCATCTTTGGCTTCTTACAACGGAACGGCGCCGATCTCGTCTCTTCCGTGTTCAATCCGTGCCAAATTTACGGATCACTTTTTGGGTACCCAGCGACGAAGGTGGCGCGTCTCGTTGATCATTTTCACGACTGGGAACTCGGCTGTGAAGGAACGCAGCGGGAGAGGCTTGAGAAGACCTGTAAGCTCAGTGATCAAGCCGCGAAGCTGCTCGCCGAATAAAGCCCCTTCCCTCCCTTCCAGCTGTCTCGTAGGTGTCCTTCCCAGGGCATCTACGGGAAGCTCCGCCCCTCCGGGTGACGTCAGACACCCGTACCATTAGTTGGCTGTTAGCCGGACTAGCCGGCGGCCGCCACTAGTCGGTTGCTTGCCGGATTAGCCGGCGCAGCTCCCCCCACTCCCCCTCGGCCCAGCGGTGCTCTCGGGTGCCGTCGGGAAACCGAGTTGTATCGGCGACCAGCCTGGATTGTTTTGTGTCCCACCCCTCCCTATAGGTTAGAGTCGGTTAGAGGTATCTTTCTGATTTAATGGATCGGGCTAGCGTTCCTAGAACGTGACTGCCCCCGCCTCTGACCGACTTTCCCATCCCTCCAAACACTGTCTCTCTCCCCCTTTTGCACAACAGCTCTTTTCACACCTTTCCTTGTAGCACCCCTTCAGGGTGCCTTTCTTGTCTGCACTCCTTCCACAGCACATACACTCCCCTGCCCGGTCCCCTCCCTGCCCCAGTATGCCAGGAGGCCCCGCCCCTCTCGGAGGGCGGTGGACGCCGACCCCGGCCGGGAGCCCGCTTGCCCCTCCCCGCGACCCTCCGGAGGGGGAGTCCTTCGTCCTGCTGACCAGGAAGGAGGGCTCGTGGTCCCGCACCTCCCCGTTTGGAATTGCGAGAGAGTTGGACGGATGGACCGGCGAAGTGGTGTCCGCCAAGGTCCTCCGTTCCGGGGCACTCTTAGTGCGAGTTAGGGAGGCCTCCCAGGCCCGGGCACTCCTGGACCTAGGACGGTTCTTAGATATCGCCGTCACGGTGGAGCTAGCGGACCGGCTGAACCTGGTCTTCATGACTGCGTACGCCCCAGAGCTCGTGGAGCTATCCGAGGAGGAGCCCCTCGCTGAGCTGCGGTCTCAAGGGATGTGCGAAGTCTCCCGCCTCGACCGCCGTCCCCGCCCTGGCCCAGTTCTGAAACTGGGCTTCCGGACCCAGGCCCTGCCCACCCACATCATGGCGGGCTACCAGCACATCGCCCTCCGCCCCTGGACCCAGCCGCCGGCCCGCTGTGCTTTTTGCCAGCGGTACGGTCACCTAGGCAAGGCGTGCCGCTCCAGGGATCCAGTCTGTGGGCGCTGTGCCGAGGGGCACCCTACAGACACGTGCGCGGCCGAGGTCCCTCGGTGCGCGGCCTGCCTGGGTCCCCATCCGGCTTAGTCCCCCCGATGCCCTGCATGGCTTGACGCCAAGGAGCGGCAGCAGCGTCGCCTCACCGCTCGAGCCTCCCCGTCGCCTGCACCACCGGTGGTGTGGGCTCGGCCCCCCTGTTGCCGACCCCTGCCGAGGCGGCCGCTCGCCCCCCGGCTGGACCGTCCGAGCCCAACCCGTCCCCCTCCTCCCCCGCCGCCGGCCTCACGCCCTGCTCCCCCCCCTCGCGGGCCCCTCCGACGCCGGGAACCCCCATCGCCAACAGGCCGCTCCGCCGCCGGCCACGCGCCCAGTCGCGGGCCGCTCTGTCGCCTCCTCCCCCTCCGCCACCGCGCCGCCGGCCACGCGCCCAGTCGCGGGCCGCTCTGTCGCCTCCTCCGCCGCCGGCCACGCGCCCAGTCGCGGGCCGCTCTGTCGCCCCCCCCCCTCCTCCGCCACCAGGCCGCTCCGCCGCCGGCCACGCGCCCAGTCGCGGGCCGCTCTGTCGCCCCCCTCCACCACTACGCCGTTCCGCCCACCAAGGCAAGGGCCTCCTCCACGCCGCCCCCTCAAGGTCGCCTCCCCTCCATGACCCCTAGGGTCCGCCATCTCTCCCGTTCCTCGAGCTCGGACCCCACCCCCCCCCCCCCGGAACCCAGAGCCGCCCTCCTGTTCACCGGGGTCGTCCGACCCGTACGAGACGGACGACTCCGCCATGTCCTCCCCGCCACACACACGCCTGCGGGGGCGTGAGCACCAACACCACTAATGCAGACACCCACCACTGAATTCTTGCTCCGATGGAATACGAGGTCACTCGTATCCCATTGGGCAAAATTCAAGGAATATATCATGAAAAATAAACCATTGATTGCCGCCGTCCAGGAGACCCGATGGCGCGACAATGACCCATATAATTTTTTATATCTTTGGTTATTCCCTCTATACCCACAACAGAAATTCTACACCCCGCTGGCGGCGAGGTTGCCTTATTTATCTCAGACACCCTCCTCCATCGCTAGATCAACATTGACAGTAGCCTAAATTTTATCGCTGTTTCTGTTCAAATTGCACAACTAGAGCTCACTGTACTCTCTCGTTATCTTCCCCCCTTCTCTTACGCTATCATTAGCTTCTGTGACCAACTTCTTCGGTCTTCTTCCACACCCCTGCCTGGTGCTGGGCGACCTTAACGCCCACCACCAGGCATGGGGCTATCACACCACATCCCCTCGCGGACACCACATTGAAGCACTTCTCAACACCCACAACATGGTCTTTTTAAATGACCGAACACCCACCCACAACACAGACATCGCCAAGTTCCGTCCATCTGTCATAGACCTCTCTTTGGCTTCGGCCTCCGTCTGCCCCTCTTTTCTTGGCATGTACAACCCGACCCCCTTTTTAGCGATCACTCTCCCATTCATATCACACTTGAACGCTCAGCCCAATCTAGAGATTACTCATTTATACCCCGCTGGAACGTTCGCAAGGCGAAATGGCCATCTTTCTCCCAGGAAATTGACACTGTCTTCCCTCCTCACTTTCACCCACCAATTTCAGCATTTCATAATACCATATTACTCGCGGCAGAAAAGCATATCCCCCACACTCTTCGCTTCCCGACCGTAACCACGTGCCGTGGTAGAACGACGAGTGTCAACGCGCCGTCGCCCTACGGCGGCGAGCTGAGCGGAAATTTGGCAAAAATATCACCCCACAAAACTCGTTAGAAGCCCGCGAGGCTAAAAAAAACGTTGTCAGCAGATTATCCTTGCCGCCAAAAAAAAAACGCAGCTGGCAACTTGATTGAAACTCATTCAATCGTTTTACGCCATCTGCAAAATTTGGACCAAAATTCGCTCCGTCTCAAATAGCAGATCCCCACACCGCGGATTCCCACAACTGACAATTAACCAATGCCGCATCACAGAACCTTCAGACGTCGCGGAACACTTTGCCACCTACTATGCTGACATTTCCTCAAATGCACAATACTCGCAACACACTGTCGATTTCCTACACAACACTATCGCCACCTGCAACTTTACCTCGGACAACACTGAACCATATAATGCCCCCTTTACTCTCTATGTACTAAATGTATCCATTTCCAAAGCAACCAACACGGCGGCTGGTCCAGACCAATTGGCATACCCCTTCTTCCAAAACCTATCCGACTCAGGAAAAGACAACCTCCTTTCGGCACTAAACCAATTATGGACCGACGGCACCTTTCGCCCTTCTTAGTCCACTATTACTATCCTTCCTATCGCTAAACCTCGCAAACCTCGTGACCTACCCTCGAGCTATCGACCCATCTCTCTCACTAGTTGTGCCTCTAAAACTTTTGAGCGCATGGCCAATGGACGAATCAGAGTCTACCTCGAAAACAACGAAATTCTTGTTGTTCAGCACCGCCGACCTCATCCAAATTGTTGACTCTACGGCGCGGTTTCATGAGAAAAACACATGAAACCGTCGCACTTTTTCTCCACTTAAAATCCGCATTCAATAAGTACATAAAGTCATAAAGTATTAAGGCTTAATAAGAGCCACAGGGGCCCATCTGGGTAAAGCCTATCTAGAAAAGGTACTAGGAATGTACATACTCCCACCCCAATCAATCCCTTATCCCAAGTTCCCAGGAAGCTATATATCCCAGCCTATCTAGCACCACTCACTTGCTACCGCATAACACCCTCAACAACCACAAGCTCCTCCCATCACACCCATCGTGCGACCATAGACAATCTCATCAGCATCACATCCCGAAGGCAGGTGCCGAATCCACTGCTAGACACAAATTCATAAAGCGTTCAGACTTAATAAGAGACTCACTTGCTATTGCATAATACACTCAACAATTACAAACTCCTCCCATCATACCCATTGTGCTACCATAGACAATCTCATCAGTATCACATCCCGAAGGAAGGTCCTGAATCCACTGCTAGGTACACCCTATATAAAGTTATAAAGCGTTTAGACTTAATAAGAGACTCACTTGCTATTGCATAACACACTCAACAATTTCAAACTCCTCTCAACTCCGAACTCCTCCCTGTCGATCAACCCTCCCTGGAATACAGACAAACAAGCCCCCTATTCTTATAATGATTGTCTATGCCGTTTTTAAAGATGTTCAGTGTGTTGCTACTAACAATGGTTTCTGGCAGCTGGTTCCAGTGTTCTACTACCCTGTTGGTGAAGAAAGACTGTCTTAACCTTGTCCTGCTGTGATTAACTTTAATTTTGAATTGATGACCTCTAATTGCATCATTTCTGTTAAGTTCAAACATTTCCCTGAGATATCCCTGTTTCTGACCATGAACAAATTTAAAAACCTCGATGAGATCTCCTCTCAGCCTTCTATATCTAAGTGAAAACATATTCAATTTCTTCAATCTTTCCTCATATGCCAGGTTGCCTATACCATTAACCATTTTTGTTGCCCTCTTTTGTACTCTCTCTAAAAGCCAACAATCTTTCTCATAACTAGGGGACCAAGCTTGGACACAGTATTCCAAATGTGGCCTGACATATGCACAGTAAAGCTTCCTGATGACCTCCTCACTTTTGTATGACACATTCCTCTGTATTGCCCCAAGCATTCTTAGTGCCTTCTTCCTGGCTTCTTTGGTCTGTTCTGATGCCCCCAATTTTGTGTTCAAAATAACACCTAAGTCCTTCTCCTGCTGAGTCACAGATAGTACTTGGCCACCCATCAAGTATGGAGCCTTCATATGCTGCCTACCTACATGCATGACTTTGCACTTATCAAAATTAAACTTCATTTGCCATTTTTCGGACCACTTCACTAGCTCGTCACAAGTCTTTCTGCAGCAAAACCTGCTCATTGTGCCCTGTTATTGCCCTAAAGATCTTCAAATCATCCGCAAATTTCAAAACCCTACTGCTTAGGCCACATTCAATGCTATTCACATATATAATGAACAATAGTGGCCCCAGTACCGACCCCTGGGGTACTCCACTAAGAACATTTTGCCATGATGACTTTGTACCATTTAGCATCACTCTCTGCTGTCTATCTGAAAGCCACAACTCTATCCATTTTAGGATGCTACCTGCAATACCATGGACCTGAAGCTGCATCATTAACCGTCTATGGGGTACCTTGTCAAAGGCCTTACTAAAGTCAAGATATGCTACATCAACCTGATTTCCCTGATCAAATTGTTCTGTAGCAAAATTAAAAAAGTCCAAGAGATTTGTGAGACACGATCGCCCTTTTCTAAACCCATGTTGAGTATCTTGAATCAATCTGTTTCCTTCGAGAAAACTAACTATTCTATCCTTGATAATTGATTCGAGTACCTTGCAGACTAGGGATGTGAGGCTTACTGGCCTATAGTTTTCAACTTTCCCTCTTTCTCCTTTCCTGAAAATAGGAACTACATTTGCCCGTTTCCAATCTGTAGGAATTTCATTTTGTGAAACTGATCTACTAAATATTATACTAAGTGGAATTGCCACTTCCTTTTCAGCTTCCCGCAATACCCTGGAATAAATTCCATCAGGTCCTGCTGCCTTGTTTGGCTTTATTTTTCTGATATAATTGAAAACAATATCACTATCAATGAAATCAACATCGTGTATCTGATCACCTGTCATTGAACTGTGGTTCACGGTTGGCAGATTAGTCACATCCTCCACTGTAAACACTGATTTAAACTGCTTGCTCAGCTCCTCAACCATCTCACCATCCTCGCTCAATATAGTCCCATTTACTTCCAGTGGACCAATTGTGCTTGAAACTTTACTTAGCTTGTAGAAACTAAAGAACTTTTTACTCTCCCCATTACGGTTCCTAGCCAAATCCAATTCTTTTGCTCTTTTTGCTGCTCTGATTTTCTGCTTGATAGCATCTCTAGATTTTTGATACGACCTTAGATTTACGATATTTGAAGCTTCCTTAAATACTCTAAATGCATCTTTCTTAGCCTTAATTGCTTTCATCACATCTGGTGTAAGCCATGCTGGCTTTCCTACCCTTCTTTTGCGCCTTTGCTTTTGGGGGACATGTGTAATCTGAATTTCCCGCAAGTAAGAGTTGAACTTTTCCCACATTTCACAGGCATTTAAATCAAAGAATTCTTCCCAGTTTATGGCGCTTAAAGCCTCTCTCATGCAGTCAAAGTCTGCCCTGTTAAAATTTGGAATCTTTGCCAAATTATCCTTGATTTTCCCTGCTACCTGTGCCTTGAATCTTACTATGTTATGGTCACTTCTTCCCAGAGTTTCTCCTACAGTCAAGTCTTGAACTAAATCACTTAAATCTGAGAAGACAAGGTCCAAGAATGAGCCCTGCCTGGTTGGTTCCGTTACAAACTGGTGTAAGAACAAGTCCTCTTCAAGGCATTTCCTAAACAGTTTACATGATGGGGAGCCAACACCAACATTTTCATATCCTTTTAGATTAAAGTCACCAAGAATAAGGCATTTCCTCTGAAAGTTTCTACTGATTTCCTCACAAATCACTTTATCGAGCTCCAGTTGCTGAGAATGTGGGAAGGTTCCTGATCGATACAAAGCTCCTATCCTCAGTTTATTGCTGTTGCCTTTTCCGACAGCAACATCAAGCCAAATGGACTCCACAGAAACATTTTTTCCCCATCTGCTACTTTTTGAGAACTGTATAAGCTATTCACATACAGCATTACACCACCCCCTTTCACTGCTGGACCCCTATTGCATGAAAACATATTGTATCCCTGGATCTCATAGTCCTGCAAGTTATCCCCAAAATGCCCCTCACTGACCCATGCCTCAGTAATGCAAACAAAATCTGGTTTCTCCTCAGCAACATAACACTTGAACTCATCAAATTTGGATCGAATGCTCTGAGCATTAAGCATCATACACTTAACAAAAGTTCCATGACCCTCTTTGGCTTTTTCATGTTGAGTAGCTCTATCATCTCTGGATGAGCTACCACTCTGCCCCCTTGATCTACTGCTACCCCTATTTGCTGACTGTGAGGTTCTATTGCCTATGCTGTCACTATTGGCATATCCCTGAGATGGCAATGCCAATTCTTCCCTCCCCACCCCATTATCTAGTTTCCCTGAAGGACATGTTCATATACTTTGCCTAACACTTGCACCCCCTTCTCGGAGAAGTGCAGGCCATCCCTCTGATAGAGGTCAGATGAGCCATAAAACCTGCACCACTTGTCAACAAAAGTCAAACCTACTCATTGCAAAGCCTACCTACCCTGGCATTGGCTGCCAGTGCCCTAGAGTTCCACTCAGGGGAGACTCCAGCCCTAGGCAGAATAGCTGTCACAATAACTCTGCTATTGCTTTGCTTCAGGGTGGCCAGAAGGGCCCTGTAGTCCTGCATCAGCTCCTCACTCCTAGCAGGACCTATGTTGTTCACTCCTACCTGCACTATAACTGTACTACACTGGTTTTCACTGGTGGCCTGTGCGACCACTGGGACCAGGTCTCTAACCTTGGCACCAGGCCTGGTGATGCACCTCCTACCTCTCCGACCTTGACAGAATACCCTATCTAAATGCGCTACATAGTTCTGTACTTCGAATCAAATTACACCGTATTGGCATCAGGGGCAGAATGGCCACATTTCTCACCAACTTTCTCGCTAACAGAACATTCACCGTCCGCTGCGGCAACATCCACTATCGGCCCCAAAAACTCGATCAAGGCGTCCCACAAGGCAGCGTGTTACCCCCACCCTCTTTCTCATCATGATCAATGATGCTCTCGCTGACCTGTACAAAATTGCCCCCTGTCTAAATACTCCATTTACGCCGACGATTTGGCCATTTGGTGCACACACCAATCGGCAGACAGAGCAAATTACTTCATGCAGCGCGCCATGGATCAAATTAATTCCTGGTGCTCCCTCGGAGGACTGCAGAACTCCCCCGCCAAATCCGTCACCATGCTTTTCACCCGGCTCCACTCGTACATCCCACCTCTTACACCGCTCCGCTATCGCAACCAAATTATCCCTCACCAAACCACCTGCACCTATCTTGGCATCGTACTAGACAAAAGTCTTTGTTTCGGCCCCCATATTGCTTATCTAAAACAACGTTGCGCAAAACACCTAAATCTCCTGCGCTGCATCTCCGGTCGCGACTGGGGTGCAGACAGGGCTGCCATCAACACAATGTATATTGCTCTGATTCGCTAAATCCTGGAATACAATGCGTTTATCTTCGATCATATATATCCTACACACATCGCAACACTTGAACGCATACAGAATTACGCATTACGCCTAATCACCGGAGCTCACTGCACCACGCCCATCACTAGTCTCCGGGCTGAGGCCTATCTCCCTAGCTTACAACACCGCAGAACAACACTCCAACTAGTTAGATACCACTTTCGGACCACAACACAGCACAACCATCCTGCCAGTCTCGCACTCTCTAACCCTCCCGTTCGGCGTACTTATAATAGAAACAAACACAATATTGCCATACATTTGAACCATATCCTTGCTTTCGCACTGAAATTCCCCGAGGTAACCCCCGGCAAATTGCCTCCCCTACTCCAGTTTTGGCACATAAAACACTTCAAGCTTGAGTATCTCTTCCGGAAAAACAAAAAATTACTTTCCCCCATCGAAACCCAACTAACATTTTTCGAACACCAAGCAGTCCACTCCCAGTACACATACTTCTACACTGACAGCTCCCGTACCATAGACGGTACGGGAGCCGCCTGGTACAGTGGACCCAACTTTGGCCAAACAAAATAAACACCACACAACTCGGTTTACACGGCAGATTTAGTGGCAATCCTAACCTGTCTACAACACATTATTCAACACATCATCACCACAACCATCACCATCTGCACTGACTCACGCTCATCCATTGACGCTCTCGCAGCCATACACAACACATCACAGCCCACACTCGACGCTATCCGTCAACTCTACCACACCCATCATGCTCACCTCCAAGTACACACTGCTCTGGGTCCCTGGCCACATGGTGATACCGGGCAACGAGCGGGCGGATGAGCTCGCTCGGCGAGCAATAGACCTCCCATCCGCCCCCAACCTCCCGGTACCCCCCCCCCGGTGACCTTTTGCCTCTCACAAACCATATATTTATCAATTATATCCAGGCATGTTGGAAACACAACACCACACACTTACATCACATTAAACCCCTTCTCGCCATATGGCCCTCCTCCCGACAACACACTCCCGCACACGAGATCCTCCTTGCCCGGCTCGGACTCGGACACACAACACTCACCCACGATGTCCTCCTCCGCCAACTCCGCTGCGCTCCGCCTTGCCAAATGTGTGACATGGATAATTATGTTGAACATTTTCTGCTTATCTGCCCTGCATACCAATTACAACGTCGCCGCCTTCTTTCTTACATTGCCCAACATCGACTTCCACTTTCGTTGCAAAGCCTTCTCGGTGACAAGCACCCGGAGCTGCTTGAGATACTATTTACCTTTCTGCACAGTGCCAAACTAGACCAAGTAATTTGAAGCCAAACGCTATCATCCTCTTCGTCGTCATAAAACACATACATATAGGTTATTTCACACCAGGTAGGCAGGGACCGATCCAATTTGGACAAACGGACGGTTTTCCTTATAGATTGCACTTGGTTTTTTTTTACCTACGGCTTTTCCAAGCAGCCTGGTTTTCCCCTTCTCAGGGGTTTCCAAGCTTTGACTTAAACATACACCTACACATACAAGGTCGGGCCTGACGTCCACGACTCGCCCTGGGCGCCGGGCCTCCGCTTCGTTTCCGGTCGCAGGCGGGCAGTGGAACCTGTCCGTAGGGTACGAAGCTGCCCACCATCCAAATGTCCTTCTGATGGTTTGCATGTATGTATGTATGTCTGTTCATGAACCTGTATGCCATGTATCGGGACTTTACGCCACGTTCCTTGTTTGACGGCGTCTCACCTTTCCTCTCTTGCTTAGTTGATATAATCGGATGCCACACAAGCCGGATTAACGTAATTCCTTCCTTAACGTAACAATCTCTAGCAGATGGCACTATGCCTCTGCTCAAGATATAAATATAAATAAAATAAAATACAAAGGAACGCAGCCTTTGTGGCGACGCAAGGTGGTACTGATGGATGGCTTTTACAATCTTTTACAGGAAGATCTATGTCAACCAAGTTTTTGAGAGAACTAAAAATTGAAGAAACTATTATGGTCACAATGTAACCAGAAATGATCTACCTGGCAATGTAACTTCGTTGCACATTTCCATCATAGGCAACACTATGCACAACGTAATATATCCAATTTACAAAAAAGCCGAATTACCACAACATATCATAACTTTTAGCAGGGTATACTTCAAGAAATCATTGCGAAGGCTCAAGTTAATCGCAAGGCGGCTCATGTATGTATATCCTACGGCATCACTCGGTAATTATTTAAAGTGGCAAAACAAATCGGCTCACGTTCGCCCGATATATACCAATGCAATATATATATATATATATATATATATATATATATATATATATATATATATATATATATATATATATATATATATATATATATATATATATATATATATATATAACATCTCTGTCTGCCCAATACATTGCATTCCAGCACGCCGTGGCCCATGCGTAATGTGATGTTGCATTTCTAGCCATGCGTTGTTATACACTGGCCATCCCCAAGTGTGGGCTGTTAGTTCTGTGCGACCAGTTCTAAGTCTAGTCAGACTCTCGGCGTCCTCATTCAATCTCCTCAATTTAGCCTTTTGGTGGTGTGATTGATTTGACGCGCTACCTAATGTTGGTGTGGTGTTGTATGTGTCATTGAGTGATGAGGTGTTGTGCTGCAGTATGTCCAGGCGTTCTGGTAATGCTTAAGAAGGTCACGCTGTAGGCAGGTCTTGTCTACCAAGTGTTCCAAGGTAGAGTAAATGGTGGCTGCTGGGGCCCGCTCAGCAGGACTACCTGCCCGTCCGTTTCCTTGAATTTTGACATGGCCCGGCATCCAGAGAAGTGTTTTGCATTTGCATTTGCAACTAGCCACGGCTAGTTGGATTCGACGTATTACTGGAGATGGGCAGTCGTGAGTGCTAGAAATTGACTGCAGGACATATTTGGAGTCTGATTAGACGTAAGTCTCATTGTGCTTTTGTATGACAGAGATAGTGGCCAGAATAGCCACTGCCTCATTGGCAAATATAGACATTTTGTCTGTTAGACACTTGGGAAGCTTATGACATGAACCGGTCATGCTGGTGCCTAACTTGTCCGCGTGCTTTGACCCATCCGAGAATATCAGTGTTCGCGGACTTTGTTGGCAGCCTACTCAGAGCATTTGGAAATCATTTCGGCCGGCGTAATGTCTGACTTTCAATTCGAGATCAAATACTCGACCGATGGTTGAACGTGGATCCAGAAAGGCCTAGTGGGAAAGGCTGTGGGCTCGAGTGACAGCTGCCGCTACTCTTCGCCCACAATTAATTAGCATGACATATTGACGACGCTATATGATCCATCAGTTGACGTGTTGTAAAACCAATATCCACCACCAAAGGCCTAGTGAGAGGTTGAGCTGCTGTGACTGGTAATCTGAAAGAGCCGTTACAGTTTGGATACTAAATTGAGTGAGGTGGCTCCCAGCTCGGCTCTTTTTGAATCGGTCAGGCCAAAAGCAGCGCTGTGCCGGGTGGTGTTGACTGAAGTAAATTGCGACTTGGCTGCGGCACAGCTGTTGTGTCCTGAACCAGAAGGGAGGAACGTCTGCGTGTACTAGTAAGCTAGTTGTAGGTCATAGTCATAGTCATGTATTGGGGTACTTCCACGTGGTGGCTGTTCTGCACCCAGACAATGTTGCGTAAGCACATCAGGTAAATACAATTGCGTCAGAAACATTTCAAGAACATACAGCTTATATAGACTTACGCACATTTAGTAAAACTAGCGACTCTGCGCCAAAGCACTTATGAATGAAGAGCGACTCGGTGCTTGCCTGGTGACGGGTGGTAGCCTGTTCCAGGCGACCGCGGCGCGGTATGAAAAACCTCGCTGGTTCTGCGTGAGTCGACATCTTGTGAGATGAAGCTCACCGACTGACCCAGCTCTGGTCTCCCTCTGCGATACTTGTGACCGCGAGGTAAACATCTTGCGAACAGCTTCCGGACATTGTTCAGTACACATGGCTCTGTGTACCTGAACGCAATCGTGCTCCAGAACCATCTCTGCAAGGTTCAGCCATCCTAATGACACAAGTGCAGGGGACACATGTTCGTTGCGGTGCACACCGGTGATTAGTCGCGCGGGAAAGTTGATGCATTTTTGCACGCGGTGTAGACGGCACTGAGCGGCTCCGGCCCAGAGGGATAAACAATAAAGGATGTGAGGGAAAACGTGGATCTGGACTAAGAGCTTGAGGACATCCGTGGTGAAATGATGGCGAAATTTGTATAGGGATGCTATGATGGCGTTGCATTTGCGCACGACCATGGATATGTGAGAATCCCAGCTAAGCTGCTGGTCGAGGAGAACACCTAACACCTTAACGGTGGGACGTGGAGTTATGATCGAATCTGAAAGAGTGATCTGGAAGTTCACTGCCTTTTTTAATGACGCCTTGGTGCCAAAGAGCGTGAATTGAGTTTTGTCCCGGTTCATCCTTAGACTGTTGGACTGAAACCAACTTTGAAGACGAGATATGGACTCCTCGACCCGTGCCTTGAGGCTGGATAGGCCGGTGACGTTGGGTAGAGAATGATCTAGAAGCTGGGTATCGTCGGCATAGGATAATAGGCGGCCATGAGGGAGGAAAGAGGACAGGTCATTGATGAAGATGAGAAAGAGGATTGGGCCGATGATGGAGCCTTGTGCCACGCCGTGAGTCAGGGGAAGGATGGAGGAGCCGCCGCTCACCGTCTGCTTCCGGTCGCTGAGGTAGCTGCGGAACCATTCCGTCGACCGCACGCCATACCAGCCGAGCTTGGCCAGGAGGACACCATGATCGACGCTGTCGAAGGCTTTGCTGAGGTCTATCGTTGTTAGCGACGCGACGTGGCCCTGGTCGACCATCTGTAGCATCCATTCGACAGCATCGAGCATGGCGTCCTCCGTACAGTGGTTCGGTCGGTAGGCGTACTGTGAGGGCGAGAGTACATGATTGTCATGCAGGTACGACACCAATTGCATGGAGACGACCTTTTCCGTGATTTTGGAGAGAACAGACAGAATTGAGATTGGTCTAAAATTGCTAAGATCAGAACGATCGCCTGACTTAAAAATTGGCGTTACACGGGCGACTTTCCATGCAGCGGGGACCGATGACAGCGAAGCATTTTTGATGGCGTGGAGAGGGACTCCGTCGACTCCGATTGCCCTGGATGAACTCATTCGCCCTATCGCCTTAGAGAGCTCAGGTAGAGTGGCGGGGTGCAGCGCCAGCGCCGACGCGCACACTCTGGGTGGCCGGGGACCATACTTGGGGCTACCGTCGCGCACTACCTCCGCCGCTATACGTGAGCCCACCTCCGCGAAGTGCGAGTTGAACTTGTCTGCACGGGCTAACACATCATCAGCACTGTCGGTAGGTCCCTCTGTCGGTCGGAGCGCAAACACTTTCAGACGGCGCCAAAACTCACGTCGGTCAGTCAGCAGGCCACCACACAGGAACTCACGGCGGGCTCGGATAAGTTTACTTTTTAGGCGATTTCGGCTCTGTTGGTAGGTCTGTCGTGCTTCCGGTGTTCTGGATGTCTCCCAATTTCTTCTCGTTGCGTCACGCTCCTCCATGGCTGACGTGAGCTCGGCGTTATTTCGGAGCCACGGACAGTGCGGATGACGCCGTGTCACGGTGATGAGCGGGCAGTGCTCATCTATGGCCGCGTTCCAAACCATCATGAGGGCCGCCAGCTTCCCATCAACCTCGGAAGCCTCATAGAGTGGCCTCCAGTCAGCGGTCAGTAGGTTCAGACAGAGAGCATTCCAGTCGACGCGCCTCCACGGCCTGGTGGTGACGGGGGCGGGGCGCGATGGGCGCTGTCGGCGGATCTGGGCGTTGATGAGAATGGACTGGTGGTCTGCTATCGGATCCGGGAGTGCAACGGCGGGTGTGGAGAGGTCTGTGATGTTCGATATGATGAGGTCTAGCAGCGTGGGTGTAGGGAGGAGGTGGGTTGGCTGCATCACCAGCTGTTTGAGGCTCAGGTCGTTCAGGATGTTTTTCAAGCTGCGGGTGTCGGAATTATCTGCATTCATGTTGATATTTAGATCCCCCAGGGCCACGACTGGTTTGTTGGTGGAGACCGCTGCCAGGAGCTGCTGCTCTATGAGTCCCAGCCCTCTGGTGACGGGTGCGCTGGGCGGCCGGTAGATGGCGCCGACGATCGCAGTTCGCCGGCCGGCACCTGTCACTGAGAGCCAGAGCGACTCGACTGCAGTCGGCGCCGCCAATGTCCAGTCTCGTGACTCGGAAGTGTTCGCGGGACAGTATGGCGACTCCTCCGCCTCGCAGCGCGGTACGGGATCCCGACGGCGCTGTGCGGTCACATCTGGTGATGCGGTACCCAGGGAAGACCAGCACTCTGTCGGTGATCTCTGTCCGTAGCCAAGTCTCGGAGACGCATAATATGTCGAGTTGGTGCCTATCCAATAGCAGGTTCACCTCGTCCAGTCTTGGTGCTAAGGACCTGGCATTAATGTGTCCGAACTGATATGATTTCCCGGTGCCGCTTGGTGGTTGTCTTCGTGGGCGAGCCGGGCGGCACTCTACACGGCGGGGGACTTCCCCAGTGCCAGGAGTGGTCTGTAGGGCAGCACTCCTTTGAGCTGATGTTATTGCTCGTTGCATCGCTCTCATTTTTACCTGTTGTCCACCCCGGCATCCTCGCCTCCTCAGCCGTCGTCGGCGTCCGACCGGGACAAATTCGGCGGGGCGGACCAGACCAGGGGACGGCTCGACTTTGTTTACTTTAGCGCCGGCTGCGGCCGAGCTCGGCTGGCCAGGGTCGGTCCGAACCTTCGGACACGCAGACATCTGCGGCGGCTGTCCTAGGGGGCGGGGTTGACGGGGGTGGAGAGGTGCGAGACGATTGATGGTGGTGTTCTTGCGCCTCTGCGGCTGGTGGCTGTTCGGCGGCTAGTAGGCATGGCGATAGTTCTATATTTTTCGCTGATTACTCGGTTGCTTGCACTGATGATGAAATTTTTATGACGGAACCGCGAACTTGGTTTTATTATGAGTCTTGTCCAATGCTTCCGAGGGGTTCTCTCGGAGAATGTGGCTTGCCCTCACACAATTCAAACGTTAGTGACCGTTGTAATATCAGAAATTAATAAGGCGATTGTCGGCTAATTAAAACACTCACAGTTTCGACGGTTTCACACAGTCACGATCAGATGTTTGAATTTCCATGCGCACACTGTAACACTGCGATGTTTCCTTGTTCTGGGATAAATCTACGAAACGGTGAGGAGCGGCACCCCAACCAGGGCGTCGCTGTATTCAAGCTCGAATTATTGCTCTGCCCAGCCGCAATAGTGTTTTCCTGTCGCCGGCCCAATCTATGCCCGTCAGTGCACGGGAGAGGACGATGCGGGCATGCGCTTCGGGCATCGTTTTGTGATGTCAGTGATGTATGTGTTGAAGCTAAGTCTGATTGAGGTGAACTTCTAGAAGCTTGCAATTTCTCACTTGCCCAGTAGCTGTGCCGTCGACGCGAAGTGAAGTCGATGGTGTTGGATAGGGACGACCATATGTGGCTTTGATTTTTCTGAGGACAAGTGACGCCCCACGTTTTGTACACTCGGTATCGGTAGGATGTTCGGGGTACCCTTAACTATGGCTGGCCCCTAGGAACGTAGGCTGTGCTGCTCCACACTAATAATTACTGGTAGACTGAGCCGCTTCACAGTTATGCGTTGCGTGACAGTCCGCAAGTTTCACCACCGGTCAGCCGTAGGTATTCGCTTGTGCGGTCGTCGGGTGGTCATTTGCCCGCCATGCAGTGAGAAACACGGGTCTACGCTGTTCCCGCCTTGCATTCCTCAGTCGGCCAAACAACATCGGCAGTTCAGCGATCGGTCCACCACTCGACCTCTGTAGACAAGCAGAGTTTGATCGCTGTGGATTTCGGACTTCGGCAACACAGAATGAGCTGGAAGTGTTGGAAGGAGCTCGGTTGGAAAGGATGTAGCGAAAGGAGAGGGGAATTTTATGATGTCAACGGAGGATTCTCCTACCCTACAATAATAACATAATTTCTAACTTTTACACTTTTTAGAACTTTAGTTCGAATTCTTGCTGTGGTGGCTTCATAAACCAGGATCCAATTGCTAAACAGACCTTGCTTGAGCCCTGACCTCATCACCCGATCCATTGATTGCAGTTCTACAGTAGATATTTGGCAAAGCGCTTCACGTGCCGCTAATGCATTCACACGGCCACCCCGGAAGCTTACTTTTCCACATTATCGTGCCAGTTGCCAATTGACCCTCCTAGCCAGTGGCTAAAAGCAATCGCGTGAAGCGGCTCGAACCCAGCCTTTTAAGGACAGGATAGACCAGCGCAGGCCAGTGCCCAAGCCAACTGAGCTACCGGGGCGGCGGATCCCACGGCGGCACTTGCTTGCTTAATTCAGATTCATTGAAGAATCGATTAACTACTTGCTTACATTACATCTGTTTCATTGATATTCACGCGTTGTTGAGCATGCGGCATATGTTGTATGATATGAATTATTTATTGTATATATTGTACGCTATATTGCAAGCGACATATTCAGATTATCTATGCGCAAATAAAATATTTCTTCAAACGGATACCATCTAATTAGTTTACCATAATACATTTTTTGTTTATATTGCTTCAGCACGAAATATAACCGGGTCGTCCGGTCTTCTTATTTATCCAATAAGATAAATTATTTCTCTCCGTTCTTATATATTCTTATAATTATATGTCTCCGTTCTTCTTATTCTTATTTATTTATAGGTCAGGATTCACACAACAAGCTCTGCTTAGCAATTGGATCCTGGTCCATAAAGCCACCCCAGCAAGAGTTCGAGAAGAGTGCCATAAATATTGCTTCATATAAAGTAAAATCTTTGTATGGTAAAATAGTTGGATGGTGTCTGCGTGCAGAAATACTTTATCCCCACGGAATTCTGAATATGTCGCTTGCAGTACAGTGCACAACATATGCAATAAATAATATGATATCATGCAACACATTCCTTGCGCCCTAAAACATGTGATTCTCAATGAAGTAGATGCAATTTAATCAAGTAACTAATTGACTTGTCAATGAATCTGAATTAAGCAAGCAAGTGCCTCCCTGTGACTTGCCGCCTCGGTAGCTTAGTTGGCTAGAGCGCTGTCGTGCACCCGTCTCCGCTGTCCTGGCAATGCTGGGTTCGAGTCGCTTCGCGTGCTCGCTTTTAGTCACCGGCTGGGAGGGTCAGTTGGCAATTGGCACGATGAGGTCGAGAGCGAGCTGCCGGGGTCGCCGTGTCGGTGTATTGACGGCACGTGAAGCGCTTTGACAAATTTAGACTGTAAAACTGTAATTCATGGAATCATGGCCAGGGTTCACGAAACCAGCTCTTCTTTGCAATTGGATCCTGGTTCATAAAGCCACCCCAGCAAGAGTTCGAACTACATTTCTAAAACGTATAAATTTTGGACATTCTATTATTATTTTGGGGCCAGAGAATACTTCATTGACATCATAAACCTCCCATCTCCTTTCGCTATATCTTTGCAACTGAGCTTTTTCCAACCTTTCCTGCTCATTCTGTGTTGCTGGAGTCAGAAATCCGCAGCTATCAATTGTTGCTTATCGACAGAAGTGCAGTAACCTGCTCGTTTAACTGCCAATGTTGTGTCGCCGACAGAGGAATGCAAGGCGGGAACAGGGAAGGCCCGTGTTTACCACTGCATGGCTGCAGGGCAAATGGTCGCGTGACGACCTCACACGCGAATCCTATGGCTCGGACACTGGCCGGTGGCGAAGCTGGCAGACTGTCACGCAACCCATAACTGTGAAACGGCGCAACCTACCAGTAATTTTTGGTGTGCAGCGTCACAGCCTACGTTCCTAGTGAGCCAGCCATGTTAAGGGCACCCCCGAATATCCTACCGATACCGAGTGTACCATTCCACAATATATTATATCGCTTTTTAAAATGATGTCTTCGAGTTTTAGTAGGCATCCTGTAGTTGTCGAAATGGCTACATAGTACGCGAGAAGTAAATAGCGAATTGATTTGTCTGTGTGGTCAGCAAACATGTCGTTAAACATGATGAGAAAGAGAGTCGGGAAGAGCACGCTCCCCTGCACCAGGCCCTGATCCTGTGCTGTGGTGTTTGAAGTAACGCTCTCTCATCCGGCCTCGGGAGTCCAACCTCAGAAAAAGCGGATAAAGGAGCGCGCCTGGTATGAGCGTAAAACCTAGCTTGTGGAAGTTGTGTGTCGGTGCGGACTTGTGTACTCGGTCTAATGCGAAAGTTGCCTCAAGTATGCAGCTTATGTGTGTGTTTGTAGCATAGAACATGCTTAATGCCGTACACTGGCCCAATGAGATTTTATGTTGTTGAGTTTGACGCCCGAAGCCGTGTTGAAAGTCGTCGAGCAAATTCACCTGTCCCAGAAAATCTTGCAGTCCTGTTTTTACCATCTGCTCGACAAGCTGGATAGCGCAGCTGGGAAGTGGGACTGGCCGAATACATTGTATGACGGAATGATCTTTGTGTGGCTTCGGTGATAGGATGAGACCTCTTCTGCCATGAAGCAGGAAATGTGTCTTGCAAGCACGGATTGCCGACGGCTGTCGGTAGATACGCTGAATATTTTTGTTCCTGAGGCCTTTGAAGAATTGATAGGGTACGTCGTTCTATTCAATCGACATGTTTGGCACTTGCTGACCGCAAAGCTTAACTCGTGCAAGGTAAGTGGTCGATTGTTGTATTCAGTGCTGTCCGAGTTAAAATATGCTTTAGCTACAGGTCGTTGACAGAGCTGTCCACAGTGGCATCTTCGATGCTGCTTGCTGTGAAGCTGGGCACCTTAAAGTGCCCTTAAAGTGGTCCATGACTTGTTGTGGGTCAGCGATGTGCTGTCTATTTACAGTCAGCTGTGGGAATGAGCCTGGTGGTGAGCGTTTCCGGTTGGAGCGCCGAGGTTCCATGCGCTGCCGGCTGAGTTAAATCTATTGAATTGTGACATCAAATGTTGCCGCGATTTCATGTCGAGCTGCTTGAATTGTGTACCTGTGTATTTGTGATTGTGTGTATATAGAAGTGGAGCTTCGCTCACACGTCTTTTGTGCTGTTTGTGGAACAGCGAGGGCGTACTAATTGTGCATGGGTAGTGATCGCTCAGTCCGGGATCGTCTGAGTGCCCAATCGAGTAAAAAGCTAAGGAGCTTAATCACGGGGTGTAGCGCGCATGGGTGCAGCTAGCATTTTCTTAAAGGGGACCCGACCACGAAAAAAATGGGATGAAACAGGGACCACTGTCGGGGCGCGAAGCGAGCCCGAAATTTCGGGTTCTGCGTGGTGAAAATCTGAAAATGTATGTTTGCAACTGACGTTGAGATGTAAAGTGATATTAGTTATTTGGTAATGGTTGCGTTGAGGAGCCTAAAAAAAAAAAAAAAAAAAAAACCCAAAAAAATTTTTTTTTGAAAAGAACTTTTCCCCCTAAACCCCTTCTCCCCGATATTAGTTATTTGGTAATGGTTTAAGCTAGTTTAAAGCTGATCGTTACGCCATTTCGAGAATAATTTAGCTTAACCGGACGACGACGAATGTTGTTTGCGATTACTGCAGTTCCTCGCAAACGAATGTAACTTCCTTCAAACGCAACCCAGCCTTCACCCACCGTCATGACAGAACGCCTGCCAGGCAGTGTGCCGTGTAAGTCGTGTCCGCTCAATGACATTGTCGCACCCTTGGTCCACATACCTTGCATGTGCTCAGAGCTGGTGTAGAGATCATGCTGCACACTGTATCCACTTACCTTGTATGAGCACAGGGCTGGTGTAGAGGTCACCGGTGATCGGATGGCGTCTGGAATGTAAACAAGTCTTTGTGGCATGTCTCCAAGTCTGTGAAGGATGCAATATATATGTTTGCTTTCTAGTAAAAAGGTTCAAAATCACAGTTTCACAATTAAAATAGGCCATATTTCTGCCGCATCACCAAAGTTGCACGACATAAAGCCTGCTTTCACGACACAGTAAAAGAAGGTTAAAACAGGGGAGGATTTTCGGCCTTGCATGCTTTGCTTCTGCTTGCTTGCCTGCATGCTTCCAAGCTATATACATAAGAAAAGTACCTTACCTATGCCTTATCTACCATCTTATATCACCATAAACTGACAAACTGACATATACAGATAATTGAGACACCATCCCCAATAATGGCAATGAAACAAACGTTTTAAGAGCTAGAAAGAAGTAATGCGCTTTAAGACATTTTTATTTTCAGTCAGCATTTTAAAACATTTTCAGCCGTTTTAAAATGCTAAACCTGCTGAAAACAAAGTTACTGTAAACGTTCGGGGTACATGCCCCTCCGCCAGCTCAACATAACTCTCACTGTCAAATGATGGCTGGCATCGTTGCGGCGATGCTAGCCATAGCGATGCCAGCCATGCGCCCCAGCCCGCTGGCGCGCATCCATAATGAACAGCATTAGGTTCCGACACTGCTCTAATTTAGATTAACGCGATCTTTCAATAAGTGACTGAATTAGGCGTATGGGGCGCTAAGCGCATCACTGATGCTTGATAAGCAATGCCCACCAACGGGCGAGTAGCTAGGTTTTCACCAACAAGCCAGTTAGTTGTTGGTTTTCACCAATAATATTTACTTTTAAAAGCGTGTGTTCACAAGGCCTACTTCAAGACAGAAGTGTTCATAAGATCTACTCCTAAGTCTGAATGTTCAGAAGATCTACAAATGAACTCCCAGTATTCAGAAGACCTACTTGCCAATGGAAATGTTCAGAATATCGATATACTGTTAGAAATGTTTACGCCTACTAGGAGGAAATGTTCACAAAAGGTAAAAGGTAGGTTCCGTTAGGTTAGGTTAGGCTAGGTTAAGTTAGTTCAGCACATTGCATTGCAATATATGCGTACACCAAAATGGACAGGGGAGCCCGATGTCAGAAATAGAGTCTGATGTCGGCATGAGAATACAGACAACAAATTCAATTCAGGCGCGATTGGTTGCACTTTTGTCCAAACTGGGCTTTTCTGATAAATACTATGCACACATCTCACACTGGAATGCACTGTTCTAAACCATTGAAACATCATTGGCGACACGGCGTGTGCGGACATTTATGTCTTGCAACTTTTCCGCTCAGTGTATGCCACACAACCACTCAGCGCGTCACCTACCACACTGTCTTTCAACCGACGACCAACCAACACAGTTCAGGTGAATGCAGGTCAACCGAGATCAGCAGATGAGCGTGACATGCAAATGCTACACTTCTGATGTTTTCCATGGTACAAGTGCATGATAAAAGTAGAAGTCGAATATCTCACAAGCCTTCGTGAGTCATGCAGAGCAAGGAAGTCAGTTGTTCAAAACAAACAGGTTTTCACATCCGTCTGCTTATCCCCTTATCTCTCATATCAATAGCCTGTACATGCCCCAATGCATACATTTCAGGCAGCAGATACTCACAAACACACAATGGCTCGGAATTATACAAGTAAGTATTGGGTTTGGTCATCTGCCGACACATAATGACACGTCGCACCGCGACGCTATCTGACCGAAAAATAATGTCAAAGCAGACGAAAAAGAAATCGAAGCAGCGCACAACGCCTGCCCTGTGCCACCAGTGCACATGGTACCCAAACATCGCCGTCCTGTTCTCAGTCCAGCTAATGAAGGGAACATGCATTGTGCGTGACAGGGAAGGAATCGGGGATGTAATTCGGGATAGGACGAGTTTTGAACTGACAGCGTTCGACCACCGACGTCGAATTACCTGACGACTGGATCACCATATGACGTCATCTGCGTTGTCATAACTGCCGGTGTCTGATTGGCTACCAGAACGATGGGCGCCGTCGACCTGACTTGAGCACTCGCTGGAGAATAGGCAAATGTTAGATTTTACACGGATATAATAAGACGGATATACGGATATAATCGGATATAATCAAGTGATGATTAATTATCATCAGGCTCCCAAATGCATCAGTAACTTGACATTAACCTGACCACTCCCGATGGGTCCTGAACCCTCATTATTTCTCAGTCATACAGCAAGCAACTATCTTACTATATAAGTAAATGTCCGTTAATCTGCACACATTGACACAGAGCTTTGCCTGACATTAGGTGAATAATTATATACCAGTGGGATAATTTTGATATTTCTGATGTTTGCAAAGGACCCCTAAAGATGCCAGGGACCCTGTCAGTGAACGTCATCAATTAATGAAGTCTTTCCAACGATAGCACGTAAAAGCACTGTGCATCCCAATAAATTCATTCGCTATTCCAACAGGTGACATGTAGCTATCCCATAAAGAATATTTCGGTCTCGAAAAAGCGCGCACTGACAATGAATCCGGTTAAAATTTTAGAAGGTACATGTCTTTTGTTTTCCAATTGATCAAAGAAAAAACAACCATCGACGTGAAACTAGGTGACCGGTTTCACGAGCGTAAAAATGACATACTTTTTCTGTGATTTAAATCAATTTCAATTCACCACACACAACTTTTCTACGTGTGGTAGAAAAAAACATGATGTAGGTCACAGACAAAAGTACGTCGTTAACATGTTTCCCCGGTAGTGAAGGATGTCTCTGAGCATGTATATATAGCATGCATAATGAAGGACCACACCCGCGTCCGCCTCGGTCGCCGGAGGCACGTGACGTTGAAGGTGCGTCATTATATCTCGCTGCACATCTGACTCGGCGGGTGCTGCCGCCTGCAAGATTCTCGTTCTCAGATGTTGGCCATTCGTGGCCCTCCAATCTCCGTGTTAGACCTTCTTCGTTCTGTCTAAGTTTGCATCGACAGGCCTGCGTTGCGAATGGTTCCGAAGGTTTTCACTCATAAACCCTTAATGTTTTTAGCGTGCGCCCTGGTGGGATGGAAAAAGCCCAGTCCTCCGCTTTTTAAATACATCGCCAACGGAAAGAGCCATCACACCGTGGTTTGACTTGATGAGGATCAAGCATCTGGTGCACGTTGTAATGCTTAATTTGTTTTCTAAGATCGGACAATGGTTTTCTGATTGGACATTATTTTTTGATAGTGGGGCGGCCATAGCATAGGTGTAGGTTTCTGAAAACTATTAGGAGGGCACAATACATGAAGGCAATGGATGGGTCCAAATGGATGGGAGGGGGGGGGGGGGGCGGGCATACCATATAGGGCCCCATGTTAAGTTTAAATTATTGGGAGGGAAAAGCCAACATGGGGGAGGGTGCAAGAGCCCTTCAAAAAGCATACAAAGCTACACTCCCGGGCCATAGCAAATACCTGACAATGGGTATCTGATACCACCGATGCATATGTCAGAGATTGCCATATTGTAAACATATACATATTTGAACTTACCAAATGTGCTCGATTAAAAAACTGAATATCGAAGACCTAAGAACCTAAGACAGAAGAAGACGAACCTAACCTAGGAAGTCATCACGTGGCCAGGAACAAGTCATGCCTGGAAGTCACCTGGCGTGCAGTGTTGATACTTTCAAGATGCAAATCTACCACGTGGGTAAAAGCCGAAATACCGCGATTTAACTTCCAAGTTAAACTGTGCACGTTATTTAACCTCGACTGACCTGACTCAAGTCTCGGATAATTTACTGTATGCAAGGGCATACTGGTCAGGAGTCACGTAACTGCAGAAATTCCCTGGGATCGGCCGAATGTCTTGCATTCCACCCCACACATACCAAGTATTCTGAGCTTTCACACTTCGACCTCGTCTGACCTACATGTATTTAACCTTGGCCAATTACTTTTTTGTAATGCAATCATTTCGTTACTCTTGCTATCTCTCTGCTAGTGCTTTTTCCATCTGCTACATGAATGCCGAGATAGCCGGGTGGGAAAACGTTTCCAAGTCTCACCAGGGCGGGTATTAATTCAATGCCCACCACAGAGCGCGGTAAGGAGGTCCAATATCTGTTGGATTAGTGCGTCGTTGCCAGGATCGGCCAGAATATTGGATCACCGTCTGGACAGTTGCTTCTCAGAACAGATATCATTGTCTGCTTTATGCGGTTGTGCCAGCACTTGTCGCTACTGGTGGCCACTATATTTTTGGTGAAGGCAGGAGAACAGTTGCGCCAGTGATAGATGGTCGGACACATGACTCATGATATTCTCTGGGAATTTATATAAATGCCTAAACCGAATATGGTTGGGTACATCGCCTTCCTCGTTATCGCATAAGTCGACGTTTCCTGACGTTTCTGATTTCCGTAGATAAAAAGACGACTCAGGGGTCACCACTACATCGACGGGGTGCGAGGCTTGAAGGGGATCGTCTATCGTCTCAGGGGTCACCACTACATCGACGGGGTGCGAGGTGGTCACCACTACATCGACGGGGTGCGAGGTGGTCACCACTACATCGACGGGGTGCGAGGCTTCACAAATGTTCGCGGCGGCAGGTGGACAGCTACATTCTTTATGATTCTGTTCGTCTCGGTATGGCAGGTCAGCCTCTGCATGTCAAGGGCACTTTCCTGTCGCTGTCTGAGCCTTGGTCCATTCTTGACCAGATTCCAACGTACATAAATTCAACTTAATTGTAACTTTCTGGTCAGTTTCCTTTAGGAAACTCCTACTGTGGGAATGGGCGTCTGTGAGATGAAGCATCAATCTAACCTGGCCTATGAAATTTTGATAATCCATCATAACAACTTCTCTATGTTCTGTACTCCCACACTCTGCTACGTGTTTCATGATATTGTAAACGGTGGTTCTTGGATTCCTCACAGACATACACAAATCTTCGCGTTCGACTATGCTATTGACATAAAACTGGCATAGAGGGAGCTTTTAATTACGTTCGCTGGGATTTGATCACAAGTGTTCTAATGAGGACAAATTTGTCCAATTAGATCATAAGTCGGTTTAATGTACTCTATGTTGTGTGTTATGCTAGACTATCATACAATGTGCATATACAGATACAATTATCAGATACAATACAGATGCAATGACTTCGTGCCGGTAGGGTACTCTACACAGTTATTTCTTAATTATTGCCATGGAATGTTTTCTTCAGAGGGTGCGGAATAATAAGCGAATGAAAGATATTAAAATTTGTGAAATAATGTATCAAATTTACTGCTATACAGATAACGTGATGTACTCTCTCAACGGAAGGAATAATAGTTGTAGCACTTTTCTATGAACTTGGCAGGTTTTTCACGTTTTCGGGGCTTAATCCAAGTATCTAAAAAACGAAAGACTTCTGGGCAGGTGCGAATGAAGAACACATGATAAATATTTGCGAAGACCTTCAGCTAAAGTAGGTCAGCAAGCGAAAATCCCTCGGTATTGTGTATGCTAATAATGAAGAAGACTTATAATAACTTTTAGAAGAGAATGCACGAAGTATAAAAAAATATTACATTCTTGGAAAGTACAACATCTACGCAAGTAGGATAACTCTAAATGAAATCGCTAGCCTTGTCTAAGTTTATACACATTTGTACAGCTCTACCAAAGCCTAGTGAGTCGTTTATTAAAAAAAAAGGTAACACATGATTCTTTGATTTTCCTTGGAGTGGTAAGGGAGATATATTATACGAAGCATCCTGTACAAAGAAAAGTTGAAGGGAGGACAAGTGGCGCTGAAGATAATTAGTTAGACAGATAGTTAATTAAATCACTCAAAATTACGTGGATCAGAAGACAAATCGTGAGCAACCCAAGCTGGGAGAACTCTTTGAGGAAGTAATTAGTCATCGATATTTTATGGCACAGAAACGCGAAGTGCCTGCGAGATATGGCTATAAGACACAACAATATCTTCTGGAGGGAGTGTATTAGAGCTGTAGCCGCCAAGTGCACGGCTGGTTGGATTTGTGTGCGTACGAGACCTTGACCCCTCTAAGTAGCTTGGACTAAGTAGATCGACCGCCTCGCCACGTGATGTTCATGTCTAGTGCTGAACTATATTTTGTGTGTATTGTGTTGTGCAACAATACTGAGTTGACGAGAAGGGCAGTTTTGAAGGCGTGTTAGTTTGCAATGGAGGCTCCGTGGGTGCAGTGATTGGTGTCGAGCGGCAGAACCTCGGTAGGTATTCTCGCGCAGCGCGCCATGTTCACATGTGTTAGTATAGTTATATGATAATGCAGAAGACATGGACTGCACATACATGTTCGCGTGGTTGTACTTGTTTATCTTTGTTCCGTAGGCCGTTAGGCTGATTGATTGCGTCGGTGGTGTTTTAATGTGACACGTTTTCCAGAAACCGCATCAAACCGTGCAAACAATAAAGCATGAGCATGCGAGTTGCGAATCTGCAGTTTAAAAGCATGGGCATCGAGATCACGCGCCTACAGTTTCGAGGTCGCCAGTCCCCTGCTATCCTCGCTCGGTTGGTGGTGGAAGCTTGAAGACCTGAGTTCGACGTGGGATCTGCAGTCGACGTTGGCATCTTCGGCACCTGCTTGCTTCCTGGCTCGTGGAAGTGACTTATCTTTCAAGACTACAGACTGGTGAGGTGGACTTGTGGTGTAACAGCACCCGCTGAGTGCCGCGAACTGCTCATAAGTGAGGAGTGAACTGGCTTCATATGATGGAAGCCTTTCACAGCTGTGAATAGGTCTACTGGCATGTTCTCTGATTAGGATGTGCGGTATATCGGGCTATCCGACACTGTATGATACTGTATAGCGAATCGGTAGTCCTTATTTGGAATGTTTGAGGGACGTTGTGGGGTCCATGTCTGATATTGGTCCCTTGCCAAAGCATTAAATATGTGTTGATCTTTCGTCGAGGACTTGGCAGGCGATTTGGAGTAGGTAAATCCTGAGTTTGATAGTGGGTAGTCGCGTTCCAGAAGAACCGACGTTTTTGTGATTGCCATGGATACCGTGGGACAGTTGAAGATTTCGCAGTTGAAGGCTGAGTTAGCCACGAGGCGGTTAGATATTAGAGGTAACAAGGCAGTCTTGGTCCATAGATTAGTAGAGGTTTTGGTCTCTGAAGGTGTAGAGCTGGATGCCTTTGTAGATAGTGTAAGGAGTTTGGGTGCTGTGGCAGACCCCTCCGGTTCTCCAGCAGACTTGTCTTTGAAACATGAATTGGTTCAAGAGATTGCTGTTGGGGAAGATGTTCATGCTGAGCAAGAAGACAACATATCCCAGATTTCCAAATGTAGTTCATTTTGGTTTTGTTGCTCCAAATGTAGTTCATCTGTGTCGATCGCATCGATGCGAGCAGCGGAATCGGCTAGAAAGGCAGGCTTGCTAGCGAAGTCAACCTTGCACAGAGAACAAAGGAAGGAGCTTCGGCTGCGTCAGGCTGAGTTTAGGTTGCAGGAGGAAGGGTTGGCTTTAAAGATGAAGAGGGAAGATCTACAGCTTCGTGTTGATCTTGCGGAATGCAATGCTAGGGAGAAAGCTCTGGGTGAGTTTGACACTGTAAGAGATTCAGTTCTTGAGTCAGAACAGTTCACTTCTCATATTAAGGACGCGCACAGCGCAATGAAGGTGCCTGAAGTCGAACTTAGTGATGCACCTTTGGGTATCCACCAACCTGACAACTTTGTTCCGCCACGTGTATCTGATCTATCTCGTCAGCATCCACCTGATGACCTGGAGAGGGTGATTAGGCTTCAAAATGAACAGACACAAGCTGTGCTGTCCCAAGCTCAGCGTAGTTTGCTCCCTGTTGCGGAAATCTCTAGCTTCAGTGGAGATGTGACACTCTTTCGGTCCTTCATGAGGGCATTTGATAGCAAAATCGCAAACAGGATCTATGATTCTGAGGAGAAGTTGTTTTATCTTGAACAGTTCACAAAAGGAAAGCCTCGTGACATTGTTAGAGGATGTTTGCATATGGAAGAAGGGCGAGGATATGATGAAGCGAGGAAGTTGTTGTGCCAGCGCTATGGCAATGAAGTCAGTGTGGCAGCGGCATACGTTGATAAGATACTCGCATGGCCAAACATCAAGGTTGAGGACGTGGATAGTTTAGACAGAATTTCTATCATGCTCAGGAGCTGTTTAAACTCTATGAGTGGCATGTCCCAGGGCGTTAGAGAAATTGAGCATCCCAGGAACATTCGAAGGATCGTATTGAAGTTACCCTGGCATATGCAAGACAGGTGGTGTCGTGTCGCCGATAGAGTATGTGAGCATGAGCACAGAAGTGTGACCTTTGGTGACCTAGTGAATTTTGTCGAGGAAGAGTCCAGGATCATGTCCAACCCAGTATTTGGTAGAGATGCTTTTAAGAAAGATGTGGAAGTCGAGAAGCAGTATGTGAAGCCACACAAACAGTTGGTTGGTAGCATCGGCGCTGCAGATATTCATGTTCGAGAGCCTTCCGGATCTGCGCCTGCAGCGGGCTGTCCTTTCTGCAGAGGAAATCACCTTTTGGAGGATTGCAAACAACTTTTTGGTAAAGACGAGCAGGTAAAGTTGGACTTTATACGTGAAGGTCGCCGCTGATTTGGTTGTCTACGAGTGGGCCACTTTTCGAGTAAATGTAAGGGAAGAAGGACGTGCACCATCTGCAAGGGCAGACACCCGACACTTCTGCATAGGAATCCACTGCACCCTAGGAAGTCTGAACGCAATGTCCAGCAGGACAGGGTCAAGCTGGAAGGTGATTGGTTTTAGAGGACAAGCAGCCCATTGAGTCATAAAGCGGCGCATTGGAACCATTTTCAATGCGAGTGCCTGTTCTGGGAGCGGCATGTCTATCATTCCGGTCAAGGTTAGGTCTAAGTATGGACAAGTCATCAAAACTCACGCTCTGTTAGATAGCGGAAGTTCAGCAACATTTTGTACGAAGTCCCTATTGGATCAGTTGGGATGCACAATGCAGGTCCCCAGCAGGACAGGGTCAAGCTAGAAGCTGAGGAGAGGACAAACAGCCCAACAGTAATGGGCATTGGAGCCATTTTCAATGAGAGTGCCTGTTCTGGGAGTGGATGTCTATCATTCCGGTCAAGGTTAGGCCTAAGTATGGACAAACCATCAAAACTCACGCTCTGTTAGATAGCGGAAGTTCAGCAACATTTTGTACGAAGTCCCTATTGGATCAGTTGGGATGCACAGATGCAGTTCCCACCACTCTTGTGATATCTACAGTGCAAGCAAAGGGCGATGAACTGAAAAGCTTTCTTGTCACTGGACTGGAGGTGGCAGGGCTAAACGAAGGCTCCTATCCCTTCCTGTCCCTCCCTCCTGTATACACACTTGCCAAGATCCATGTTTCTATTGATGACATTGCGAAGCAGGAAGATGTCGAGCGGTGGCCGCATCTGCGGAAGTCGTCGCTTCCAAGTGCAGATGCAAATGTCGATCTCATGATAGGCAACAATTTCCCCCAAGCATTGGAACCTTGGGATGTTGTTCATGGTCCTGTTGAAAATGTGCCATTCGCAATCAAGACTAGATTAGGATGGGTAGTTAGCGGAGCTGTGAAGGACAGAGCGGAAGCAGACGTGAAGGTCAATCGTGTTCAGGTAGATAACATGTCTCTTGATGAAACTCTGATCAGGATGTATAACGAACAGTTCCCATAAAAATGTGGCATAGATGCTAAGGGTCCATCACAGGAGGACCGCATGTGGAAGGCCAAGGTAGCTGCAAGTTGCAGGAAGATTCCGGAAGGGCACTACGAAATCGGTCTCCCCTTTTGTCAAAGCGACCCAATCCTGCCCAACAACAGAACATGTGCTCAGCGAAGACTGATTGGCTAAAAAAGGAAGCTTGACAGGGATAAAGACTTCTCCAATATGTACGTCAGCTTCATGCAGGACATGCTGGAGAAGAAGTATGCTGAGAAGGTTCCTTCAGAATCCCTTAGTAGAAACGATGGCAAGGTATGGTACATTCCACACCACGGTGTTTTCCATCTACGAAAGTCCAAAATTACAGTTGTATTTTACTGTCAGCTAGGTTCCGGGATGTTTCGCTTAACGATACTCTTCTCACAGGACCAGACATTACAAATTCCATTATTGACGTACTAGTTAGGTTCCGACAGAAAGAATGTGCCTTCATGGCCGACGTTGAGGATATGTTTATCAGGTAGTTGTGCCTGAAGAGGACAGAGATTTCCTGCGTTTTCTCCGGTGGCCTGACGGTAACACAAGCTTGCCTCCCGAAGAGTTACGCATGATGGTACATTTGTTCGGGGCAAGCTCTTCCCCTAGCTGCGCAAATTTTGCATTGCGGAAATGTGCCGAGGACAGTGAAGACCAATTCGATCAAGAAGTGGCTCGTACTGTGCGGAATAACTTCTACGTGGACGACTGCTTGAAATCTGTCGATAGCGTGGAGGAAGTTGTCGGGCTGGTCAGAGATTTGAGGACGATGTGCAAGCGCGGAGGATTCAACCTGACCAAGTTTGTCAGCAATCGTTGAGCATTTCTGGAATTATTGTCGGATGGGCGTGGGGAGCAAGTTAGGACGCTAGATCTAAATCAAGATCCCTTCCCGTTGAGAGAGCGCTGGGAGTGTGCTGGTCGGTTGATGACGATATGTTGTTCTTCAAGGTATCTAGAATGGATAAACCAGCTACGAGAAGAGGAATGTTATCGGCTATCGCTTCCATATATGATCCTCTGGGCATCGTTTCGCCTTACACCCTCGTCGGACGATTAATCTTGCGAGACTTGACGGAACTTAAGCTAAGATGGGACGAGGAGATTCCTCCTCTTCAGACGAGACAGTGGGAGGAATGGTTGAACGGCTTACATAGGCTGTCCGAGGTCAAGCTACCCAGATGCTACAGGCCCGACAGTTTCGGGCGCATATTGTCGGCCGAACTGCATCATTTTGCGGACGCGAGTGAGAAGGCTTATGGTTGCGTGTCTTATGTGCGTCTCACCAGTGGTCAAGGATGCTATCATTGTGCCTTTCTCTTCGGCAAGTCTCGCGTAGCGCCCTTAAAGAAGCAAACCATTCCTCGCCTAGAGTTAGCAGCCGTTACAATGGCGGTTCGCGTCGGATTGATGCTCGAAAAGGCGTTAGAGATGCCAATTCGAAGTTCTACGTATTGGACGGATAGTACGACAGTTCTCCGATACATCAGGAACGATCGAACGAGATTCCACACCTTCGTGGCGAACCGCTTGGCCGTTATTCGGGCCGGATCGACTCCTGCACAGTGGAGGTTCGTCGGTACCAAGGTAAACCCAGCTGACGACGCGACAAGAGGAAAACAAAGCTCACGCTGGATCCATGGACCAGAGTTTCTTCGACGCCAAGAGGATTGGCCACAAATGCCGTCTGTCATGTTCAGTGATGAAGTAGATCCAGAAGTAAAGAAAGTGATGGGTGGTTGGCGCCAGGGCGGTGGATGAGCCGAGTCCGACTCAAAGGCTGATTAGTCATTTATCTTGCTGGTATAGGCTAAGACGAGCGGTTGCGTGGTTTCGTAGAGTCCAACGGATCCTTCAGTTCCGTAGTCTACAGATTAGAGACAAGTCTGTTTGTGGATTTATCACGCCTGAGGAATTATCGGAAGCTGAAAGGGCGATCATTAAGTTCGTGCAAACTGACATGTTTTGTGAAGATGTTGGTGGTCTGACTGATGGAGACCGTTGTCGGGTGAAGAAGTCCAGTACGTTGGTCAAGTTGAACCCCTTTGTACAGAGTGGAATTCTTCGCGTTGGAGGAAGGCTGCATTCGGCACCCATCCTTCATGAAGCACGGCATCCTTATCTCCTGCCGTACAGGGGTCATGTAACTGATCTGATAATAGGGCATGTCCACAGACTTGTTGGCCACCAGGGGCGGGAACATGTCTTGTCCCGTTTGCGCGAGAAGTATTGGGTCATCAAGGGAAACTCAGCAGTACGGAGAGTATTAGGGAAGTGTTTGTCGTGCCGGAAGCTGCAGGCTCCGACAATGAAGCAAAGGATGTCTGATCTACCGGAAGATCGAGTGAGACCTGATGATCCACCATTCACTAGTGTTGGAGTTGATATCTTTGGTCCATTCTATACGAAGAGAGGACGAGGACAGGTCAAGCGCTATGGGGTCTTGTTTACGTGTTTAGCCATTCGTGCGATCCACATAGAAATCGCGGATTTCTCTCTCTCTCTACAGATTCGTTTGTTCACGCCCTGAGGCGCTTCTCGGCTCGTAGAGGTCAGGTTAGGTTAATACGATCAGATAGAGGTACCAACTTTGTCCGCGCCGAAAAGGAGCTGAAAGAAGCAGTTGAGACTTGGAACCAAGCTGAGATCAGTAAGGTGATGCTCCAGAGGGAGATTCGATGGATATTTAATCCTCCCGGAGCTTCACACTTCGGAGGTGTTTGGGAACGTCAAATTCGAACAATCAGAAAGATCCTCAATGCAGTAGCAACAGAACAAACCTTGAACGATGAGTCCTTGCAAACTCTAATGTGTGAAGTTGAAGCGATCGTCAACAGTCGTCCGTTAACAACGGTGTCTGCGGATCCAAGGGACCAGGAGCCATTGACTCCAAACCACTTGTTGTTGCTGCGCGGTTGCCCTGCGTTTCCTCCAGGCGTTTTCACACCGAATGACTCTTATCCTAGGAAGCGATGGAGGCAGGTACAATATTTGGCAAACGTGTTCTGGAGAAGTTGGTGCAAGGAATATTTGCCGAATCTCCAGTCGAGATCCAAGTGGCATGAGCGCCATAGGAATCTACGCGTGAATGACGTAGTGCTGGTTGCAGACCAGGCCACTCCAAGAGGACAGTGGCCCTTGGGACTCGTGGTGCAGGTAACCACGGATCGCGATGGCCTCGTAAGAAGCGCAATGGTGAAGAGGGGTAGTTCGATTGTTCGAAGGCCTATATCCAAGTTGGTTTTGTTAGAGGAAGCCGCTTGAGTGTATGCACGATTTCTTTAACGTTGCTTGTTGTTTTTCTTCAGGAGAGATTTCGAAGCCTTGAATATTGTGTTGAACCTAGTGGGTTCAAGGGGGAGGATGTAGCCGCCAAGTGCACGGCTGGTTGGATTGGTGTGCGTACGAGACGTTGACCCCTCTAAGTAGCTTGGACTAAGTAGATCGACCGCCGAGCCGCGTGATGTTCATATCTAGTGCGAAACTATATTCTCTGTTACTCCGCGCGCAACAATACTGAGTTGACGAGAAGGGCAGTTTGAAGGCGTTTGTTAGTTTTCGATGGAGGCTCCGTGGGTAAAGTGATCGGCGTTGAGCGGCAGAACCTCGGTAGGTATTCTCGCGCAGCGCGCCGTGTTCACATGTGCTTGTGTAGTAATATGATGATGCAGAAGAAAATGGACTGCACATTCATGCTCGCGTGGTTGTGCTTGCTTATCGCTTTGTTCCTTAGGCTGTTAAGCTGATTGATTGTGGTCGGTATTTTAATGTGAAAAGTTTTTCAGAAACCGCATAAAACCTTGCAACAATACACCTGAGCATGCGAGTTGCGAATCTGCAGTTGAAAACTGGACATCGAGATCACGCGCCTACTTGGTGGTGGGGCGCCCCTCCTTTTCTCGCTGGTTTGGTGGTGGTTGTTAAAAGATGTGTTTTGGGGGGGGGTTTTTGGGGGGGGGTTTGTTTTTTTGGGTTGGTTGTGTTTTGGTGGTTGGAGGTATTTATTTTTAAAAAAAAAATAGGGGGGGGGGGGGTTGGGGTTAAAAAACCCCGGGGGGGGCGGGGAAACGGCTAAAAGGTGAGAGGAAATGGGTTTATAAGAAGGAAGGCTTTCTTTGTAGGTGAAAATGGGTATTGGGTTTTTTTTTTTTATTAAGATGGGGGTTTTTTGGGGCTAACAGAATTTTTTTGATATTAGAAAAGGGTTTGGTTTTTTTTTATTGTTGGGGGGGGGGGGGGTTTTGGGTTTTTTTTTTTTTTTATTCCTTAAAATATTTTTTGTTTTTTGTTGTTGTTTAGGGGGGGGGTTGGGGGTGGTTAAGTAGTAAGTTTGTTAGTGGGGGGGTTGGTGGGTGATGAGAATAGGTTTTTTTTTTTTTTTTTTGATTGGATGGGGTAGGGAGGGTTTGTGGATTTTTAGTTGAAGGTAGGGTGAGGGGGGGGGGGGTTATTAGGTATAAAGAAAAAGTTGTTTTTTTATTTATTAGAGGGGGTTTTTTTTGGTGGGGGAGGGGGTGGGGGTGTTTGTTTTTGTAGAAGGTGTAGGGGTTGGGGGGAGAACCCCCCAGTTTTTCTAAACAATTTTTTTTTTTTAAAAAATTTTTTTTGAAAAAGGAGTTTTTGGGGGGGGAATTTGTTGATGAAGAAAAAAAAAAAAAAATAAATTTTATTTTTATATTTTTTTTTTTTTTTTGGCATAGAAGCGAGAAGGGGAAGAAAGGGAGAGAAAGGGGGGCATACAAAATAACAACTTAAACCAAAGAAAAAAGAAGGGGGTTGGGGTGGGTCTGGGTTGGGTTTGGGTTGGGAGGGAAGGGTTGAATTAAAAGGGAAGAGGGAAAATCTAAAGGTTGGGGTTGATCTGGGGGAATGCAAAGGAAGGGGGAAAGCTTGGGTGAGTTTTGAAAATGGAAAGAGTTCTGGTCTTGGAGTGAGAAAAGTTCATTTCATATTAAGGACGCGCACAGCGCAATGAAGGTGCCTGAAGTCGAACTTAGTGATGCACCTTTGGGTATCCACCAACCTGACAACTCCGTTCCCCCACGTGTATCTGATCTATCTCGTCAGCATCCACCTGATGACCTGGAGAGGGTGATTAGGCTTCAAAATGAACAGACACAAGCTGTGCTGTCCCAAGCTCAGCGTAGTTTGCTCCCTGTTGCGGAAATCTCTAGCTTCAGTGGAGATGTGACACTCTTTCGGTCCTTCATGAGGGCATTTGATAGCAAAATCGCAAACAGGATCTATGATTCTGAGGAGAAGTTGTTTTATCTTGAACAGTTCACAAAAGGAAAGCCTCGTGACATTGTTAGAGGATGTTTGCATATGGAAGAAGGGCGAGGATATGATGAAGCGAGGAAGTTGTTGTGCCAGCGCTATGGCAATGAAGTCAGTGTGGCAGCGGCATACGTTGATAAGACACTCGCATGGCCAAACATCAAGGTTGAGGACGTGGATAGTTTAGACAGAAGTTCTATCATGCTCAGGAGCTGTTTAAACTCTATGAGTGGCATGTCCCAGGGCGTTAGAGAAATTGAGCATCCCAGGAACATTCGAAGGATCGTATTGAAGTTACCCTGGCATATGCAAGACAGGTGGTGTCGTGTCGCCGATAGAGTATGTGAGCATGAGCACAGAAGTGTGACCTTTGGTGACCTAGTGAATTTTGTCGAGGAAGAGTCCAGGATCATGTCCAACCCAGTATTTGGTAGAGATGCTTTTAAGAAAGATGTGGAAGTCGAGAAGCAGTATGTGAAGCCACACAAACAGTTGGTTGGTAGCATCGGCGCTGCAGATATTCATGTTCGAGAGCCTTCCGGATCTGCGCCTGCAGCGGGCTGTCCTTTCTGCAGAGGAAATCACCTTTTGGAGGATTGCAAACAACTTTCTGGTAAAGACGAGCAGGTAAAGTTGGACTTTATACGTAAAGGTCGCCGCTGCTTTGGTTGTCTACGAGTGGGCCACTTCTCGAGTCAATGTAAGGGAAGAAGGACGTGCACCATCTGCAAGGGCAGACACCCGACACTTCTGCATAGGAATCCATTGCAGCCTAGGAAGTCTGAACGCAATGTTCAGCAGGACAGGGTCAAGCTGGAAGCTGAGGAGAGGACAAGCAGCCCAACAGAAACGGGCATTGGAACCATTTTCAATGAGAGTGCCTGTTCTGGGAGTGGCATGTCTATCATTCCGGTCAAGGTTAGGTCTAAGTATGGACAAGTCATCAAAACTCACGCTCTGTTAGATAGCGGAAGTTCAGCAACATTTTGTACGAAGTCCCTATTGGATCAGTTGGGATGCACAGATGCAGTTCCCACCAGTAGCGCAACCAGGGGGGCCAAGGGGCCATGGCCCCCCGAAATTTTTTGGGGCCCGCTCCGAGCCAGGGGCCCGCTTCGCGGGCCCCTGGCTCGGAGTGGGCCACCCTACTCAGAGCCCTGGCTAGGGGCCCGCGAAGCGGATCTGTGGCTCGAATCAGGGGCCTTTTGAACCAACTGAAAATCTGAGGGCCCGTTTTAACCAGGGCCCGCCTCGAACCGGGGCTCCTGATAAAGGAAAACCGCTTTTATTTCTGCGAAGTTTTACAAACATAGGGACCCGCTCAAAAGTAAGTGCATGTTTTCCGCAGACTTTTTAAAAACATGAGGGGGGGCCGCTTGCGAGGGGGCCCGCTCTCCAACCCATGTTCAATTTGACAGCGAACATCTGAAAAGACGTGCGTTATATCTGTAAGCTGTGAACAGAATGGGGTCTGATGCAATGAAAGATAAACATAGACTGCTGATCGTAACAAAGAAAAAGAAGGGAAGAACAAAATATATTCCTAAAAAATGGCGGAAAAGAGGTTTTATAAAACCAAGTTTCGAATTCGCCTGCATCGAAGTCAAGAAGACAGTTGCTTTCGGCAATTCCCTGGAATAGTGACACTGAAATTCGCGAAGCGCCTTAAAATGTTGATGACCCTAGTGTCATCATGGAAACTAAAAGTGCACACCATAGCTACTCCCAGAACTAGTGCTCATAGCTGCTCCAAGGTGACTGGTACAAGCAAAACTACAACAAAACGACTTCTACGCAAAATGGATTCTACCGCTAACACTTTCTACGCGACACGACGTCAACTGCAAACATCTATGCAAATTACTTGCACACTGCACACTGCGGCTTCTTGCGTTGACAGCGCTGGCAGCACAAGATCATTCTGAAATTGATCGGTGGGCTTTTAAATGTTACTGTTGGAGATTTTCAACTTATTAGTGGCATCAGCTAACATGGTTCAATGTTAACCTTCAAGATGCTTTCATGAAGGACAAGGTGCCTCTTCCATATGCAAAAGCGAAACCTGCTTTAATCCATTTAGAGGCAAAGCTATTTCCTGGCTGCTCCCGAGAAACAGGCAATAACAAAACTACTACAGGTAATTCACTACAGTTTTATACGCTAAATTGCTTATGGGGAACGAGGGGTACATTTCTTTTCAAAATTCCATGAACTTGAATGCTCCTAGATGTGCAAGTTGTTTCTAACGATATGTTCTTAATGAGGTATGTCTAGATTTCAATCACTGCCGATTTGTGCAGATTTGACTGAACGAAACATTCACTTGAAGGATTATCTGAATGCACCACCCCTGGATCCGCCATTGGATATGTGATACATGAACATGATGCTTTATTAAACGTAATGATTCTTTCCATAACTTGCTTGTTTCAGATCCTAAATCCGTGTTCGATGCTTTGCAAAATGGGTATGCATTATCGCATTGATAGCTTAGACCATGCGCAGTTATTAAAACGATAATGGAACTACCATTTAAAAAATGAACTCTGTGGACAGCACAAAAACAGCCCTTCCACATGCTGTGCTCTATGCGTACGCGTCCATTAAAAGCCTTAAATAACTGAACAGATATAGGGTTAATGATAATGTTAAGCCTGACAAAATATAACATGACATAATAACTGTTTAATGTTCCCGAAGTGTGTACGGGGAGAGGTGCAATGGCATCTTGGCCACGTGCCTCGCAGCCAGAAGATTCTAAGAAATCTTAAACCTCTTTTAAGTGCAATGCTCTTCAGGTATGACTTTAGTTAGCTTTAATAATACATTGTATAGCTCAGGCTCAATGAAGAAAGCAAAGTCAAAACGCTCCGAGAGCTGGCGGTACATCTTTTGAACTGTTCTTCCGAACAACATGTGATGACCTACCAACATCCTAATCCCCATGCGGGGATCATCCGGGGAGAACTGTTCCGGATGTGCCATTTCATCTTCCAAGGCACCTACTTTCTATCAGCAACAGGCGCCAGCAGGAACGCTGAGACGAGCGAGAGCAACAGGCGAGCTATGAGGATCCCATGCCACAGACACAGCACCAGGCAACATACCGTTCCGGTAGACAACTTGTGGGCCCATGCCGTTGTGGTAGAGCACTTGTGAACCGAGCGCATCCGCCATCTCTGTGCGGCCCATGTACACATACTGCCGAGTCAGCGTGAATGGCGCGACCAGCAACGCCGCCAGACAACCTTCTCTTTGAACACAAATGTCGGGTATGTGACTGAGAGTATTGTTTTGAAAGTGGGCAAAGAAACAATTTTGAGAAATATCGTTGCAGTGAAAAAGCAGCGCATAAAGGTTCCAACACACAACCTAATACGACTTCACAAGCGTGACAGACGGCTGGGTCGGGTCGGGTCGCTCTTACCGACCTGCTCCTACACGCCACCAGAGTAGACTCGAGCGTCGCGTTACCGACCTGCTCCTACACGCCACCAGAGTAGACTCGAGCGTCGCGTTCGCCTATCATGTTTTCGCATACGCAAAAGATTAGGTTGTGTCCTCGTTCGCAAAAAGCCTACTCTCCTCCTCTTTAACACCAGTCTGCGTCACAAGTAGCACAATGAACGACACCATCGACAGCACAAAGACCACACAGCACAGCTCAGTATATTACACAAAGCAACAACAACTTCGGCAGCCCCGTCAAGTTCGTCCAGGCCCCACGCATGAACTTCTTCGTATATATACGAGAGTAGATTCACATGGCTTGGCCGTCGCTCACACTGAGCAACTACTGGGGGCATTGGACAATTAATGGTAAGACTTAATGGAATTAATGGAATTAATCCAAGAATACTCCAAGAATTAATGGAAGAAAGCAAAATCAGGTGTATCTCTCATGAAGTCAAAGGCTAAATTTCGCTATTTGTCTCAAATTTGTGGGGACTTGAACTGACCTAATGAGAAGGACATCTGTCTACACCCACTGGCGGATCTAGCCCACCGGTTTGGGGGGGGGGCAACTTTCGGTTTTCGGCGTCAGCCCCCCCCCCTCCCCCTCCCCCAGTGGCGTACTTAGGAATTGCATCAGAGGAGGGGTCGAAGGGATTTGGAGGGTGCCCATTCTCCCACTATTTTTGGTTAAAAGCATCGGATTTCTACCACTATTTGTCAAATGGACCTTTTTACAATAATAATTAATGACAACATAATTTCCTGTGTAGGGGCCCAAGCCTACCTCCACCGCTTCTAAATTACGGGATTTTTGTTCTTGTTTACCAAAACGTTCATGTTCACGTTCAACGTCTTGTACCACGTCAACGTTCGTGCACGTGTACACACTGGCAGATCCGATTTTGTCAACTCTTGCTGTAAGCAGAACTTGAGCAGCATAGAACCCTCGATGCGTGTAAGAATGTACTATGCTACCATATTGGCTTCCAAACAATTATAAAAAATACCTTTAAAATTGGAGATTCTTTCATCCAGACGATATTTTTAACCTCGGCAAAGGTTACTGCATTTTCATTCAGTTTACTTCTGTTGGTTTCGGGGGCCAAAAGACACTATGCCCCCTCCCCCCTTTAAGCGCTTCGGGGGAGCCATGGCCGGAATGGCCCCTCCCTGGATCCGCTAGTGAATGTAGCCTGTCTTTTCATCTTAGCAACCACAACACCAACATACGAAACATGCTGCTCAACTGGGCTCAACTGGTCACTCGCACAAAACATCCTGTTCAAATTCCGCTTTCGAAATCTGGCTCACTGGGTCCGCTTGCCCGTTACTGGCTAAACAAACTTCATGAACCTATCTGACGAAGGAATAATGAAACCGCTGATTTCGTCATCTCTTGCTGTAAGCAGAACTTCAACAGCATAGAACCCTCGATGCGTCAGAATCTACTATGCTACCATATTGGGCTTCCAAACAATCATAACAAAATACCTTTAAAATTGGAGATTATTTCACCCGGAAAGCTATTTTTTAACCTCAGCAAAGGTTACTGCATTTTAATTTAGTTTACTTTTATTTGGGGGGACCAAAAGACACTATGCCCCCCCCCCCCTTTGAAGCGCTTGGGGGGCCATGACCGGAATGCCCCCCCCCCCTGGATCCGCCAGTGTCTACACCCACACTAAAGCTAAAGCTGGCAAAGCGTCCTACCCAGTACTTCCTGCACAATAACCGGAGTGATCAGTCCTCCACACTCGTATGTCAGTGGATGTCTTCTTCGATTTCTCGGTAAAAGGCGGCCTGTAGGATGCCGTGTTGCACACTTCGATTGAGCGGCATGCCGCTTCCGGAAAAGAACGTATGAACCAACTTCAGCTGCCCTTCCAGGCGACACGTGAGAACTGAATGCAGCGGAAAATGTCGCCATAAATATCCCCATGGAAGACATAATGCAAACACTTCATAGGAAATATCATGATGGGAAGCAATAAAAACGAAATTTAAGAAGCAGATCCGACTCAGAGGTGCTTACGGGTTCTAAAGTGTGACGAACGGGTCGGTTAAGTTGTTCATGTGCTAGTGTTTGTGTACACTCTCCCGCGCTTCCACCTCGCTCCTAATATCGACGGCAATAGACTCGTCCGGGCATGGCCCTCACCTGAATCTAAACAATGTAGAAGGTGAACCACTTTAGTGCAACCGCTCTCGCATCCAATCTGGCTTCTGGATTGCGTTTAAGGTTTAGAAACGGCTTTCAGCTCGGGAGTGGGGAGCGACAGATCAAATTCCACGTAGGAACATGAAATATCGGACGGATCGTGCCGTATGAAAGCACAAAATATATTACCTAGCACATTCTCTTCCAAAACCGTCCTGTCAGACAACAGCCCGGTCCCAGTCCACCTGTCAGACAACAGCCCGGTCCCAGTCCACCTGTCAGACAACAGCCCGGTCCCAGTCCACCTGCAATACCGACATGTGCCCAAGCCCGCCTGTCAGACAACAGCCCGGTCCCAGTTCACCTGCAATACCGACAAGTGCCCAAGCCCGCCTGTCAGACAACAGCCCGGTCCCAGTTCACCTGCAATACCGACATGTGCCCAAGCCCGCCTGTCAGACAACAGCCCGGTCCCAGTTCACCTGCAATACCGACAAGTGCCCAAGCCCGCCTGTCAGACAACAGCCCGGTCCCAGTTCACCTGCAATACCGACACCCAAGCCCTCAGACAATGTGCCCAAGCCCGCCTGTCAGACAACAGCCCGGTCCCAGTCCACCTGTCACATCGACAAGTGCCCAAGCCCGCCTGTCAGACAACAGCCCGGTCCCAGTTCACCTGCAATACCGACATGTGCCCAAGCCCGCCTGTCAGACAACAGCCCGGTCCCAGTCCACCTGAAAAACCCCCTTCAGACAACAGCCCGGTCCCAGTTCACCTGCAATACCACACCTAAAAAAACTCCCATTCCCTCAATCCGACATGTGCCCAAGCCCGCCTGTCAGACAACAGCCCGGTCCCAGTTCACCTGCAATACCGACATGTGCCCAAGCCCGCCTGTCAGACAACAGCCCGGTCCCAGTTCACCTGCAATACCGACATGTGCCCAAGCCCGCCTGTCAGACAACAGCCCGGTCCCAGTTCACCACAAGCCCCCTCAACAACACCGTCCCAGTTCACCTGCAATACCGACAAGTGCCCAAGCCCGCCTGTCAGACAACAGCCCGGTCCCAGTTCACCTGCAATACCGACATGTGCCCAAGCCCGCCTGTCAGACAACAGCCCGGTCCCAGTTCACCTGCAATACCGACAAAACCCATTACCTGAATAGACATGGCCCAAGCCCGCCTGTCAGACAACAGCCCGGTCCCAGTTCACCTGCAATACCGACAAGTGCCCAAGCCCGCCTGTCAGACAACAGCCCGGTCCCAGTTCACCTGCAATACCGACAAGTGCCCAAGCCCGCCTGTCAGACAACAGCCCGGTCCCAGTTCACCTGCAATACCGACATGTGCCCAAGCCCGCCTGTCAGACAACAGCCCGGTCCCAGTTCACCTGCAATACCGACATGTGCCCAAGCCCGCCTGTCAGACTAAAGTCAGGCCTCTGTCCACAGCCACAACGGAGCTTTACAGCATGTCAATTTGTCACCATCTGAATACGTCCCCGGCGCATATGCCACAGCTAAGCCTTGCCTAATTGTCACACAAGCATGGTCTCGGCCAACCAACCAAAGCCAACCACCCAACCAAAGCCAACCAGCCAGCCAAAGCCAACCAGCCAACCAAAGTTGATACGATGCTACTGGTGATGGGGAGGAGCCCATCAGCAGTAGCAAGGGCGCAGCATTATCCACCTCTCACGCCAGAGTCCTGTCTCAGCTACCTCTCGCGCCAGAGCCCTGTCCAACCTACCACTCGCGCCAGAGCCCTGTCCCACTCGCACCAGACCGGCTACCTGCGACGGTGGAGCGCTGCCGTGCTCACCTGCAGTACAGAAGCCCTTCCCACCTACCTGTCGCACGCGAGCCCCGCCGTACCCACCTGCAGCACGTCACCTCTGTTCCACCTACCTGTGACTGTGGAGCCCGTCAGCAGGGAGGCGGTGGGCACGCCTTGGTACGGTCGCGACAGCTGCGGCTGCTGTCCGTGCTGCAGCAGCCGCTGCTTCCTCTGGTGCTGCGCCTGGTGGTGCGCCGCCATCTGCTGGTGGTACATGACCTGCTCGGGCGTCAGGCTGGCCGGGTAGCTGTAGGCCGGGTCGAGGCCGGCCTGGTCGGCCAGCTGCTGCAGCTGCTGCGGCAGCTGCTGCGGTGGCGCCGGGTAGCCGGTGCCCTGGTGGGCGGCGGCTGCCGGTGGAGGCCGCTCCTGTCGGTTGGCGCCCGTCGGCTTGTCGTCCGGCCGCTGCCCCTGGCCGCCCAGGCCTGGCCACAGACGGCGCAGGTAGTCAGACGAGCCAACCTCTGCTACCGAGCCGCAGCCGGCCGCTGCCCCTGGCCGCCCAGGCCTGGCCACAGACGGCGCAGGTAGTCAGACGAGCCAACCTCTGCTACCGAGCCGCAGCCGGCCGCTGCCCCTGGCCGCCCAGGCCTGGCCACACACGGCGCAGCTAGTCAGACGAACCAACCTCTGCTACCGAGCCGCAGCCGGCCGCTGCCCCTGGCCGCCCAGGCCTGGCCACAGACGGCGCAGCTAGTCAGACGAGCCAACCTCTGCTACCGAGCCGCAGCCGGCCGCTGCCCCTGGCCGCCCAGGCCTGGCCACAGACGGCGCAGCTAGTCAGACGAGCCAACCTCTGCTACCGAGCCGCAGCCGGCCGCTGCCCCTGGCCGCCCAGGCCTGGCCACAGACGGCGCAGGTAGTCAGACGAGCCAACCTCTGCTACCGAGCCGCAGCCGGCCGCCAGCGCTGGTGTGACACAGACTGGTGCTGTCACCGGTACTGGTGTGACACAAACTGGTGCTGTCACCGGTACTGGTGCGACACAAACTGGTGCTAATCACCGGTACTGGTGTAGCACAGACTGGTGCTAGTCACCGGTACTGGTGTAACACAGACTGGTGCTAGTCACCTGTAATGGTGTGGCACAAACCCCGAGCCGGTCGCCAGTGCTGGTGGAACACAGCATCCGAGCCGGTCACCAATGCTGGTGTAACACAAAACCGGCACCAGTCACCAGTGTTGGTGCAAAACAAAACTGGAGCTGGTCACCAATGCTGGTGCAACACAGAACCGGCATCATTCACAAGTGCTGGTGAAACACAAAACTCGAGCCGGTCTCCAGTCCCGGATGCTGCACAGAACTGGCCTCAGCACCACCAATACAGAGCAGTCACCAGTACTGGTGCAGCACAGAGCCGGTACCACTCATCAGCACTGGTGTAACGCAGAACCTGTACCAGTTGCCGTCAAATATTCAGTTGTCTCACAGCACAAATATTTAGGAGTCATTTTGAACAGTATAATACCTGCGTTTCAACCTTCACATTGAAGATGTTTGCACAAAATGTAACAGCCGCTTCAGTGCTCTTAGAGCAATTTCTGGAGGAGAGGGGGTGATGATCGCAAAGCAATTCTAAACATCTACACGCCTCTTATTAGGGCGGGACAACTATCTTAGAGTACAATGCTTTTCCATTCGTTGGTATGTCCGATACCCTCACTCAACAACTGGAAACCATTGAAAATGATGTCCTTCGAACAACTATTGGCGCCTTTTGCAACTATTGGCGCCTTTTGCTCCATTCAAGTCCTACGTCTTCAGGTTGACACAAATGCCCCCAGCCTGTCAAATCGCTGTTCATAATTGCCTTCGGCACGCCACACGAACCCGTTCACAAATAAATCATACATGGCACCAGTTTACTTATGACGTCACGGACAGCGGCGGTGGTCGTCCTATCTGCACCATATCCGATACCAGGATTGACGAGCTGCTGGCATAAACTGGTTAGCACAGTGGGCCTGGCAAGACATTTGCTGTAAAGATACATCAATTTTGTGCAGGGGACCATGACAGGTTTGTGATTCTGGATCTGAAGGTTCTCCGAATCCGAGAGATGTAAACCCATCGTGTCTATTGCGGGGTCAACAGCTCTTGCCCGTGAATGGATTTGTCGGTTAATCGCACTGGCATGACAAAAACTAGCTTTTGCCAGTATTTTGAAAACCCTGCCGCATAAAATTAACTACCTACGAAGACTTGTCTAGCTCCCCGAAATATAAGTCATCCATCTCCCTAAATGCGTTCCTTTTTGGCTCTTCCCACCTCAGGATGTACATTGTCTTGCTACGTCTTCTAAGTTCACCCTCTCTAGTGGTTCTAGATCTGTCGCAAGCATACTACGACGCACATAACTCTTGTGCCTTCTTTTATACGGACGGATTCCGTGCAGAGGAAAGAACGAGGTCTGCATTTGTGGGGCACGGAACCATTTGTCAGTACCGTCTCTCAGACTCAATTACGATTTTTCAATCACAAAACACCATGCTATATCCCATCCGTTGACGGGAAATAATCAAAAGTAACTTCGAAATAATATAAACTGCGACAGCAGAATTCTGTGCATTCCATGACTCTGCCAGATCCCAGGAAACTAAAAGGCAGAAGCTCTGGCGGTTAGAAGTCTTCTTTTTCATAGGCCTTCATCCGAGGCTCCCGGCTCCCGACATGCTGTTTCTCCTACACTCCTGTTTCACACCTTTTTTGCAGAACAAATGGGAACAAACACCACACTGCCACTATTCAAGAACCAAACGTACTCTCCGACTCTGCCCACAGTTAATCAAAACTGTTGTTTTCATGGAATTGCTCCAATGCGCCTCCGCTCAGGCCACACTCAAACCTCGCCCACGGCCATCTAATCATCAACTATTCGGCATCCATGTGCAGCCACTGCAAAGCTCCACAAGCAAGAGCACGCTAAGGCCCCACCAACAATAACACATTTCATCTTACTTTGTCCTTCATCGGCATATATCGTCTTCCACTGCAACGTTTCGCTGCGAACAGAAACTTATAGACGCAGTTGATCGTCTCCACCTGGAAATGATTATCGAGACCTTTTAGAACTTCTATTCGGAATGACTACCGAGAAGCTTTAGATATTCCCTTCGGAATGATTCTCGAGAACTTTTAGAACTTCTCTTCTTGTACCTGAGATCAACGGAGAATATTCAACACACTGAGACCTCTCGGGCATTGCCCACACTCAATGTAGATATCCGTTTGTCAGATCTTCCCAGTCTGTAGGGAATGCTCATCCCATTCTTACCCACTGCATTTCATTTTTAATTCACCTCAGTAGCAGTCGGTTTATGATTTACTTCGTGAAATAGAGGAGGGAGACGTCTGCGATTGTCTTGGGCGCCTGCTGGGTGGGAAGCACCTGAGGTCTCTGCCGATTAATTGCTGTGCTATGTCGCGGGCGGCTGGGGCTTGGTCGCGCGCGTTCTGACGCGGGCCAAGAGCAGCTGCCGTCTGGGGCTTGGTCGCGCGCGTTCTGACGCGGGCCAGAGCAGCTGCCGTCTGGGGCTTGGTCGCGCGCGTTCTGACGCGGGCCAGAGCAGCTGCCGTCTGGGGCTTGGTCGCGCGCGTTCTGACGCGGGCCAGAGCAGCTGCCGTCTGGGGCTTGGTCGCGCGCGTTCTGACGCGGGCCAGAGCAGCTGCCGTCTGGGGCTTGGTCGCGCGCGTTCTGACGCGGGCCAGAGCAGCGCCGGCTGGGGCTTGGTCGCGCGCGTTCTGACGCGGGCCAGAGCAGCTGCCGTCTGGGGCTTGGTCGCGCGCGTTCTGACGCGGGCCAGAGCAGCTGCCGTCTGGGGCTTGGTCGCGCGCGTTCTGACGCGGGCCAGAGCAGCTGCCGTCTGGGGCTTGGTCGCGCGCGTTCTGACGCGGGCCAGAGCAGCTGCCGTCTGGGGCTTGGTCGCGCGCGTTCTGACGCGGGCCAAGAGCAGCTGCCGTCTGGGGCTTGGTCGCGCGCGTTCTGACGCGGGCCAGAGCAGCTGCCGTCTGGGGCTTGGTCGCGCGCTTCTGACGCGGGCCAGACAGCTGCCGTCTGGGGCTTGGTCGCGCGCGTTCTGACGCGGGCCAGAGCAGCTGCCGTCTGGGGCTTGGTCGCGCGCGTTCTGACGCGGGCCAGAGCAGCTGCCGTCTGGGGCTTGGTCGCGCGCGTTCTGACGCGGGCCAGAGCAGCTGCCGTCTGGGGCTTGGTCGCGCGCGTTCTGACGCGGGCCAGAGCAGCTGCCGTCTGGGGCTTGGTCGCGCGCTGCGACGCGGGCCAGAGCAGCTGCCGTCTGGGGCTTGGTCGCGCGCGTTCTGACGCGGGCCAGAGCAGCTGCCGTCTGGGGCTTGGTCGCGCGCTGCGACGCGGGCGGTAGCCGTGCAGGTGTCTGTCTCGCCCGCGGGCCATGGGCAGAATCCGTCAGCGTCGCAGCGCTTGCTGTCTTCCCGCCTGAAGTACGTGAGCCGGCCTGACGTACGATCGGCCTTAAGCCAATGTTATTGGGTAATAGGCTCTCTGCCCCTTGTCTGCATTCTGAACGGCCATTACCCTGGATGTAGACAAGCTGAAAAATGTTGCCGCCCCTCCAACTTTCATTCAAGACAATGTAGAGAAATGCGGTTTTCACCGGCTCATATCGACACCCTTCATCTGTTCATTGGTGTAAAGACATTTGATCTGTGGCTTACTAATGACGCTGCAGGTCGGGTCAGAAGTCAAGGTCACGGTGTCACCAATTGGCAGGTCCATTGGGCCGGTTTTCAGCTCCTAGCCGCTAACCATTTAACACTTTTGGGTACAATTCGGCGGAGATAGCTAGCTGAGCTTCTGGTGAACACCATGAAACTATTCAAATACGAATTCAAGGTTAAGGTAACGCATAAGAGACATGGGAAGCAGCATAGTCCTTCGCCGTTTGAGCGCAGTTGTACCGGAACTTCCAAATACGAAAGAAAAAAAGCGATGAAACAAAGACGGATGTTGAAAGATGCGCTGCAACACATCTTCAGAAAGACTTCATGGTGCAGAAAGACTTCATGAAAGGCTATGCAGTAACATTTGACCGGGCAAGGCATATTCTTCCACATGTCCAAATATGCACTTCCGGGGCATGTTTAACACACCTTATCGATTTCCATAACCTGTGCACTTCTGGAGTACAAAAGGAGCCGTAAATTCGAATTCAGCATCGAAAACTAGCATTGAAAAATTGCTTGAAAAAGGTCAACTTGGATGACATAAGGTCACCTGTGTCATTGGCCTACGATGACTGACCTAAGACATATTGCAACACTTTTGGCGCTAGGTGGGAAAAAGAGTGTTGATTTTGAATCCAGCGTTGAAAGCTATGATGGAAGTTAATTTTGTCTGCAAAAAGAGGATGCGTCCGGCTAGCCTGAGTCACCTGGAACAGTTACCTAGGATGAACTTGAAAGGGTGCTTTGAAATAAGCGTATGAGACATGTCAACTCATCGAATAAGAGCAGGTGATATCACGCAGCTGTCGAAAAAGGATTGTCGAGGGCATTCCGATAATTCGTTATTTGTGTCGAGAAAGATCCAGGTACATATTTTGGATTATGCCTCTGTGACTTGACCTGATAGCGACCTTTGCACACTTTTAGAAGAAAGTGCGCTCTATCACGTATGTTCAGGTTGTTGCGCTGTTCGCTGCGCTGGAATTTCGAAGCATGGAAACGAAAAATGAATGTCTGGATCTTGGTGTGCCACCGTAACTTGACCTGAGGTCATCCAAACTTTGTTTGTCTTTTTCGTCAGACAAGTACCTACGCACTGACATGCAGAATTTTTAGATATCTTAGAAACCCGATTGTTCACAGCGCTTTGGAAAAACCTGAAAGATACCACTTTTCGAAACTGATGATGACTGACCTCGTCCAGCTCGGTCACCCTGGGCCCTAAGAAAAAACTTCGAACATCAAAAGATTCAATTGTCAGAAGGCATGCCAAATTTTAGCACGATCCGCAACGCGGACGGTGGATATCACGATAAAAAAGCATGATGGGGAGAGACATTACCTCCTGCCCTCCGACAGTCCTAGTGAATACGTGCTCAGGCCAACTGGCAGCATGTCATGGCCAATAACATGATGGGGAGAGACATTACCTCCTGCCCTCCGACAGTCCTAGTGAATACGTGCTCAGGCCAACTGGCAGCATGTCATGGCCAATAAAAAGCCTCGCATGTATATGAGCAAATACTCGAAGGAACGCATCAGCGACGACATTCATAGTGAACCACCGAACAATATGAACAAATTGGCCACTTCGATGTGCGCTTATCCACGACAACACCCACAATGCTCGCTGAGTGCAAACGACTGACGTTGGCTGGCCTTGTGCCGTTGGGCCGAACAAACTCCATTGATGACAACAGTGTCCAGTCAGAAATAAGCTTCGGGGAGTCTCGCAGGAAGCAAAAGCGTAGCTTTACCAGACGACCACCGATAACTGTCATCATACGACCACTACCATCCACCAACGATAACTGTCATCATACGACCACCACCGACCACCACCAATAACTGTCACCATTCGACCACCATCAACCACCACCGATAGCTGTCATCATACGACCACCACCAACCACCACCGATAACTATCATCTACATAACTGGCACCAACTATGTGGTACTCACCAAGGGCACGGCTGAAGTCTGCCAACATGCCGCTGATGGACGGGTGGCTGGCGGTGCTGCTGCTGACAGACGTCCTGTTGGCATTGTTCAGCAGGCCGGCGGCAGGCTGCGCCCCGATCTGACCCAGCCCGGACGCAGCTGCCGTCACGGCCGGATAGGTGGGCACCGTCTGACCCGGGTAGGCCGGCGCCGCCTGACCCGGGTAGGCCGGCGCCGCCTGGCCCGGGTAGGCCGGCGCCACCTGACCCGGGTAGACGGGCGCCGCTTGACCTGGGTAGGCGGGCGCCGCTTGACCAGGGTAGGCGGGCGCCGCTTGACCTGGGTAGGCGGCCACGGCCTGGCCCGGGTAGGCGGCCACGGCCTGGCCCGGGTAGGCGGCCACCATGCTGGCGCCTGTGTCCGGTCGTCCCTGTTGCTGCTGGTAGGGGCTGGGCTGCAGCTGGGCTGGCACTGACTGCAGCTGCTGCCTGGCTGTCATCGCTTCAAAGTCCTGCAGCGGAGACGACGAGGCTGCAGTGGGGTGTCGGGCTCACTCGGCATAGAAAGCCGGCACGCACCTGAGTCCGCATTGCATGAGAATTGAGGTATGGGGCGGGCATTTTTTGTGTCTTCTAACCATCCATCTGTTCACCAAAAATGCTTACACTTGCATTTAGAGGAGATACACTCAAAAACGGTGATGGATCGTCATGTGGGAAATAGAGAATCACCAGCATCCTATGAAAAGAGTGGAATAAGTACTCGATGACTTAATGTTTTCCGGCATTATTATAACTAGACGTTAGTTTCTGAACATGATTATCAAAACTGTAGTAAATATCTCCAAGGGCCGTTGACCATCTCAGTGAGGGAAAATGACAATGCAAGTAAATCTTACAGTTTCAAAGCATACATTATGAGAGCTTACGAGCGAATCGGTACAAATAACAAGAGCACATTCTCATTATAAAATGTAATCTTGTTTCATAGCATGGAATTAAGATCGCAAATAGATTCTTCAAATACAAGTGTAGCTGTGCAGGGGAGAACATGAAATGTTGCACGTTGAAGGAATTCAAGTGGAAATGACGCCCATGCTCGTCTTGGCTAGCTTTGCTCTGTGACAAGTACTGCAAAACAAGTAGACGAGTAGTTTGGTACGAGGGTACACTGAAGTGGAAGTAAAATATCGAACCCCAGGTCGGAACTCCAGTTCACTCGGTGTGGGACCAACACAGACCGACGTATAACTGTCGATGTCATTGCCAGCCTCAGGTGGGGATATTTGTAGCTGGACGATGTTACTGGCATGGATCATCTCTTCCATGTTTTGTCCAGTCCATGTGACAAAATTCAGTACTTAATTAATTAAGGTTTATTTAATCATTTGGGGTTTAATTACTTACATAATTTATAGTTTAATTGAATATGAATAGTTTAATTTATTAATTAAAGATGTACTTCATATTTTACGAATGGCATAACCATGAACTCCTCATTATACCAATCATCTTCGAGCAATTTGGACGACATTTGCCGATGGACATATGGGAATGACAGGGCCACAGGGAGGGCTTGGTGAAGTGCAAACATCACCTGAGGAGCTACATACTTGTGACGACGGGCAAATGGCATAGCATACTGACAAACAGAACTGATTCTGGCAGGAGATCGCCGGAATCACAACCAGTCGGAGCATCCAAGGTAACAATCAGGTGTATCGACCTAGCTAACGACCGAAACCAACCGTACGAATTCTGACACATGAACTGACCGCAAATCGTCATCACATACACATATCACGGACGTGGTAATTCTGACACATGAACTGACCGCAAATCGTCATCACATACACATATCACGGACGTGCTAAATAGATGTAATATAATAAGACTAGGTATCACCAGCTTGCTGGGATAGTCCGCGGCGTCGTTGTACCCGCGCACGCGTGTTACTGTACTGCCGCTGTACTGTGTGCTACTGTACTGCCGCTGTACTGGCGCACGCATATACTACTGTACTGGCGCACCCGTGTTACTGTACTGGCGCACGCGTTTTACTGTACTGTCGCTGTACTGGCGCACGTGTTTATTGTACTGTCGCTATACTGGAGCACGCATTTTACTATACTGCCGCTGTACTGGCGCACGCGTTTTATTGTATTGCCGCTACACTGGCGCACGCGTGTTACTGTACTGCCGCTGTACTGGCGCACGCGTTTTATTGTATTGCCGCTACACTGGCACACGCATCTTACTGTACTGCCGCTGTACTGGCGCACGCGTGTTACTATACTGCCGCTGTACTGGTTCACTCGTGTTACTGCACTGCCGCTGTACTGGTTCACTCGTGTTAATGTACTGCCGCTGTACTGGCGCACGCGTTTATTGTACTGCCGCTGTACTGGCGCACACGTGTTACTGTACTGCCGATGTACTGGCGCACGCGTGTTACTGTACTGCCGCTGTACTGGTTCACTCGTGTTAATGTTCTGCCGCTGTACTGGCGCACGCGTGTTACTGTACTGCCGCTGTACTGGCGCACGCGTGTTACTGTACTGCCGCTGTACTGGCGCACGCGTGTCACTGTACTGCTGCTGTACTGGCGCACGCGTGTTACTGTACTGCCGCTGTACTGGTTCACTCGTGTTACTGTACTGCCGCTGTACTGGCGCACGCGTGTTACTGTACTGCCGCTGTACTGGCGCACGCGTGTTACTGTACTGCCGCTGTACTGGCGCACGCGTGTTACTGTACTGCCGCTGTACTGGCGCACGCATGTTACTGTACTGCCGCTGACTGGCGCAGCGTTATGGCGCACGCGTGTTACTGTACTGCCGCTGTACTGGCGCACGCGTGTTACTGTACTGCCGCTGTACTGGCGCACGCATGTTACTGCATGTGCCGGCACACGGGAGCACAAACGGAAGCAAAATATAGCTTACAAAAAACTTCTGAATCCCGCAGTCACCATAACAAATCCACATGAACTTTGCAGCCAGCCACAATACCACCACGTATCCAGCATAGTTCAACAGACTGCATGTCGGCAATTAATAGAATTCATACTTTGACCAGTGCCTCCTGAACGAAACGAGCATAGCAATCAAAATATAAAGCAAGAAGCACAAAAGCAACAACGAGATAGGAGGCGGCAAACTCGGAGATCAAACCTTATTCTACCACGAGTTAGGATTAATTACGGGACGAGAGTACCTAGCTACACAGCAGTGACTCTTGATACTAAGCATAGCACTGACAAGTGAGGAACACACTTTGAAACATATATTTAAAAGTGCATGCCAATTATGTGAACTGCAATCAGTGAGGCAGCTCGGAGCGGAGTCGCATGCACAATTAACTTGCTTGTCTATCCGCAAACAAGGGGTACATTTAAATCGCGATTCGTTTGCGATCCTTTGGAGACCGTTTAAGTTTAACTACATAATAGCTTTTAGTGTGTTTGAGCTCGATTTTCCTAAATTGCGAGTGATTATCCGAGAACTAAGAAATAAGCCATGTTATACGAGTGGATGCAGTAGGCTGACTGACAATACAATGCAATATTTGGTGCCGTGGATGCACGAATTCTATGATGTGGCAGAATCGTGGATGGTTAGTTCGCATAACTTCACGAATCGGCTCTTCGATTGCTATGCATCACTGGGTTGCTGCGAAAAGCCAAACGGAATATAGAATTGGCCCAAAAGTTATTAATTTCCAAAGTTCTCTTCAACAGTTGCCACGTTTCTGCACTCACAAGTTCGCAAGCATTTCTGGTTATGAGCAAGGATGAAAGGTTGGGTGTAACTCGTTACAATATTCCAATATTTTAACATAAATTATCCGCATGAACAGCGACGAAGTCCGATCGCCAATCGCCAGCAGGAGATGCAGCACAAATATCCACGTGAGCGACCCGAACCAGCCCAACCATCACGCCTGTGAAGCCTTCATCCGTGAGTGTCTGACGTACTTCGGCACTCACGAGCAACCCGAACCAATCAAACCATCACGCCTTCACCCATCAGCGCCTGACGTACTTCGGCACTCGCGGCCGCCTTAGGGTGCTAGAATCGACCATGTTATGGTCTCGTGAAAGTGCCGATGCATCATTAATCATCTAGCAGCAATCTACAGCATTTGTTTTTCCTGATTCAGAACAGTCCCTTGACCTGCCATGTGAACTAAACACTGAAGTGGCTCCACACTTTTCTCACAACAACGAAAATTATATGTGAATTTTGCATCCGCAAAGCGCCTCAATGATCATCGGAGATACTTGGCGTATGCTCGAAACAATTCTCATCATTTTCAAGGATAACTTGGAATCAAGTGTCAAAAGTCCATTAAGAGGTCAAGATAGGTTATGCCAGGCTACGTGCAGGGTTGGAGATCTCTCACGAAATCAGTGTCCAAGTCCATATTTTCATGATGTTTTCAGAGTGAATGGCGAAAATGATAAATTAGCATTAGCAGAATATTACAACAGGAGGTCCAGACCTTCCACGACCCACCCGAGATGTTCAGCCTTGGTTACGTGAGATAACACATCTTCGTACACATTTTGGTGGTGCATCCAATGAAATAGTCTACAATGATTTTACATCTTCGCGATGTCTAATGGGTATACATATATAGCCATGTAAAAGTACAAGATAACCGCCCAGTAGGGTTGCATATTAGTATCAGGTTATAGGAAGTACCAAGGGAAGTTGTGAAACCTACCATATTTACGGGGCGTTTGAAGCAGATTAGACGGTTTCACCGAACCACATCACACACCAAAAGGAATGTGACTATATACTAAATTGAGTCCAAAGTAAACACTGACATGCGAACGAAACGTTAGACAAGAACAGCGGTAGAGCCCATACGATCTGACAGAGCGAACCAGCTGTAATCAGCTGACTCCACTTACCTGTGGAGAATGACAGATATTACCATACGAGGCAGAATTGGTAAATGTCCATACCGTTAATTGACTCCGTTTCAACAGTGGCTTTACCTGAAAATCACCCTAACCACTGGGGCGTATCCGAAGTCGATAGGCTACAGAACAATTGCGGCTCGGCGCAGTCGATCCAAGGTGCGGCCGTAGCCAGCACTCCGGCTTTCTCCCTGCCACGGCTAGTACAGCAGCTCATGTCCACGCGAGCGTGCCGCTGGCCTAATGGAGCCGAGGCGACGTGCCACTGCGGCTGCCGATACCAGCTGACCTGGCAACACCGCCACACACAGCAAGCCGTGCTACTCCAGTGCTCAATATACCTGCCACCAACAGCAAGCCGTGCTACTCCAGTGCTCAATATACCTGCCACCAACAGCAAGCCGTGCTACTCCAGTGCTCAATATACCTGCCACCAACAGCAAGCCGTGCTACTCCAGTGCTCAATATACCTGCCACCAACTGCCACCAACAGCAAGCCGTGCTACTCCAGTGCTCAATATACCTGCCACCAACAGCAAGCCGTGCTACTCCAGTGCTCAATATACCTGCCACACACAGCAAGCCGTGCTACTCCAGTGCTCAATATACCTGCCACCAACAGGAAGCCGTGCTACTCCAGTGCTCAATATACCTGCCACCAACAGGAAGCCGTGCTACTCCAGTGCTCAATATACCTGCCACCAACAGGAAGCCGTGCTACTCCAGTGCTCAATATACCTGCCACCAACAGCAAGCCGTGCTACTCCAGTGCTCAATATACCTGCCACACACAGCAAGCCGTGCTACTCCAGTGCTCAATATACCTGCCACCAACTGCCACCAACAGCAAGCCGTGCTACTCCAGTGCTCAATATACCTGCCACCAACAGCAAGCCGTGCTACTCCAGTGCTCAATATACCTGCCACACACAGCAAGCCGTGCTACTCCAGTGCTCAATATACCTGCCACCAACAGCAAGCCGTGCTACTCCAGTGCTCAATATACCTGCCACCAACAGGAAACCGTGCTACTCCAGTGCTCAATATACCTGCCACCAACAGGAAGCCGTGCTACTCCAGTGCTCAATATACCTGCCACCAACAGGAAGCCGCAGCTAATAGCTGGCAACCCCGCCACACACAGCAAGCCGTGCTACTCCAGTGCTCAATATACCTGCCACCAACAGGAAGCCGCAGCTAATAGCTGGCAACCCCGCCACACACAGCAAGCCGTGCTACTCCAGTGCTCAATATACCTACCACCAACAGGAAGCCGCAGCTAATAGCCGCCCAGTCATGGGCAGGAGGCTAGCCTAATGCCAGCACGGCCCGGATCCGGTCAAGCCCACCACGACCGGATCCGGTTTAGCCCAACCACGGACCATGCCCGGTCCAGCCCCACCACGGACTGGACTCAGCCTACCTCGACCGCGGACCGGACCCAGTCCAGCCCCACCACGGACCGGACCCAGTCCAGCCCCACCACGGACCGGACCCAGCCTACCTCCACTACAGACCGGACCCAGCCTACCTCCACCACGGACCGGACCCAGCCTATCTCCATCACGGACCGGACCCAGCCTATCTCCACTACAGGCAGGACCCTGCATACTCCATCGCGGACCAGATCCGGTCTAACTCAGAATTTCTGAAAATTTCCCCCAATATTTATTTGGGGAATATGAACCTTTTAATAGTTTCTTATAAATGGCAAGCTAAGCGGTTGTTATCAGGATTGGAATTCCAATGGGACGACAAGTCTGATGGGGACTGGCACTCAATTCTGTTTGTTATATTATGGTGTGATAACATTGTGATTGCTCTCCAGTTCACATGCAGTTCAGACAAAGATACCACGAACGGACAAATGTAGGATGTTAGTCAATTGCATAATATGCGATTGTAAGTACTGGTGGTTATTGTAGGTAGACTGAGAAAAAAGCATGCGGATTTTCTTTTCGAACTCCTTACACGAGAATTACTGCCATAAGTTTAGGACTCCGGGTACCATAATTACTACTGGAGATAACCGCTGGTGAATACTCAGACAGTGAGCATCCTAGCCAATAAATGCCATCACATTTGTTTGTCCAGTATTATTGGCAATCACAATTAGGATTGATTATTTGGGTTTAAGGGCGCGCCGACTACAGGGTCGTTTGGCGCCCATAATCACAATTAGGATATGTGATATGTGGCTCTTTGTGCATCTGAAACCTACATTGGACATATTTAAAATGTGACCACTGACAGGGCTACAGTCGTTTATTTGCATGTTTCCCACATTGTTTTATCCATTAAGGCTATGCTGGTGAGTCAGAACTCGAAATGTAGGGATAGTGAATTGTGAAAATAATTCATGCTTGTTGTTTCTCAGATACTAAATATGGACTTATTAGGGAAATCAGTGAAAAAGCAAAATATTGGTGATAAGGCATGAACAATGCTTCGCATAAATCAGCGACAAAATTAACACATTTTGAAAACAGTTTGACATAACTGATGCATTTGTCTAGCTAATCTCCGATACTCATTCGGCATCAACTCGGCAATCCTGGTCGCAATGCCCCTGCGACAGAGTGGACGGCCAAGCATGGCGGTGCTCACCTGTACGCCGGAGTTGGGCAGATTGCTAGAGTGCTGCTGGGCGGGCAGCTGCTGCGGCAGCTGCTGCTGTGCCTGCTGCGACACCTGCTGCGGCGCCTGCTGCTGCGGCGGCCGCTGGAGGTGGTGCACGTTGTTGCCGACCAGCTGTGGCTCGACCTGGCCGAGGCTGGTCATGGCCGCCGCCGGGTACGGCTGGCACGGCTCTGGGTAGGCAGCGGACGAGCAGGCGGCCGCCGGGTAGACGGGCACGCCGGGCCTGGGCGCTGGAGCCGACTGGCTGCCGACTGCCGCCGGCGCTGCGTAGTTGTCGCCCGCCTGGCTGCCTCGCTGGCTCGCCATCGGGTACACCCGAGAGTCGGCCAGATGCTGCTGCTGCTGCGAGGAAGGTGGATAGCCCTCCTGCGACGTGTTTGAATAGCCTTGAGAGGCGGGCGTGGTGGAGTGGTTGAGCGCCACGACCGGAAAGGCGGCGGACGCTGCTCGGTGTGCCTGGCTGGTGGCTGGGTGGCCCTCAGATACTCCCGGGTAGCCGTGCTCGGCGGCCGGGTAGCCCTGTTGTGAGGTGGTGGGGTAGCCCTGTTGTGAGGTGGCCGGGTAGCCCTGCTGTGAGGTGGCCGGGTAGCCCTGCTGTGAGGTGGCCGGGTAGCCCTGCTGTGAGGTGGCCTGGTAGCCCTGCTGTGAGGTGGCCTGGTAGCCGCGTGGCGAGGTCGGGTAGCCTTGCGTCGCCGCCGGGTAGTCGTGCGCCGCAGACGTCTGCGGGTGGGCGGGGCGAGCGAGCTGCGGGCCGTCTGTGCTCGGCCGCACGCCCGAGTCACGGTGATTGGCCAGCCCGGCCGGTCGAAAGCCCTGCGGCCCGGCCGGTCCGCCGAGCGTCGGCCGCGCCGCGGCGCGCGCCTCCCTGACCAGGCCGGCCGGCTGCTGCGCCGGCACCGACGCGAACGCTGACGGCTGGGGGCCGGCGTGCAGGTGGGCGCGCGGCTGGCCGGCAGCGAACGTGGCCTGAGGCGGCGCCGCCCCCGCTAACCGAGGACTGAACTGAGCGCCGATGGGGCCGGTCCCGACCGCGCCAGTATTCGTCTGGCCGAACTGAAGGACACAAAGTAGCGTCAATTAGGATAGGTGAAAAAGGGCACATAGTATAGTACATGCTCTCATTTCAACCACACCTACAGTGTAAAACTGAAGCGGATTAACTAGGCTAAGCTTGAAGAAGCTTCCATTTCTTTCCATTGCAAATGAACTTTGTCGGTAACATCTACCCTACATCTGCTAACATCTACATGTTCTGTTGTCCTTCATGTCATGTCCGTTGTTATCAGCATTAGGCACCATTCTGGACGTTGGACGACAGAGTGCGGGAATAACATGATGCAACATGTCTGCCAGTTCCAATACCTCATGATGCCTGGCACATAGGCATCATTGGACAGTTGTCACCAAATCAAGGCCACATTCAAGGTTATCTTAGGTCACAGCTATAGACGGATGGCCGAGATCGCCAAATGTATGAGCAGCCTTCTGATAAGTATGGAACAAATTATCCTCATGTTCACAATTGACCAACCGATGTCACAAAAACAACAGAGATATATTTCGGGTATGAGCCATCTTCGGTATCCAAGATAGCTCATAGAAGAAACAGATATTTATAGCTTTTGTAGTCTAGTACCACTAAATTGAATGATTACTGAGAAGATCTGCCCCCCTCAAACCAAATGCTGGCGGGATCCATGATGTCACGGCCTGATTGCGAGCGAGACCTAAAATAACGCGAGTCTTCCTCCAACTACCAGGAAATAATCAGCTCGACTAAATCGGAAATAATTAGTTTCAGCCGGCTTGACCATGCCGTTCAGAGGCTTGTACTTTGCAAGGATGAACACCACACCCGCGGAATAAGCACAAGCATGTGTGTTGATTTCCTAAAAGTGACCTTAAATCGCGAGACTCCGATCCGTCTACCATTTACTCAACGTCATTCTGTACGGGAATATGCTTTCGCGTTTTGACACTTCCTTCCAGCGAAGCTGTTAAACAACACGATTTTTGCAGCGCAGAACGTGGAGCCTTATGCGTGGTGATGTACTGTCAAATTATTTTCGATAAGATCCGATGGCACACATTGATATATATTGTTGAGCCCGTAAAACATACGCCATGTCATGCCAAATACCATTTAACCGTAATGCCTGAATGCATTTTCCCGGGGTGGGGAAAGAGGCATCCAGGACATCACTCTAAAAAAAATATCTATCAACCTTTCCATCATTAACATGTTTTCTATCTTGACAGAAAACCACGGTTTTGAATGCAATGGCCATTTCCACTTACATTTCGGCCGCCGTGTCGAGTATATGGCACCCCTCACCCCCTCCCTCCCGGTGCATGGCGAATAGCTTTAAAATATAGTTGGAAAGTCAGCTCAACCAGGGAAAGGGAAGTCGGTGATGGAGCGTTTGTGAAGTAATGCAAATATCTCGAGTTTTGAATATCATTGCATGAAATGTGAGCCGTAAAAAGCGGCAACTGGCCGAGATGGCCATTCCCGGCAAATCACTGGCAGCCAGTGATTGAACTTGAATAATTGATTGAATTAATGAATTGATGATTGAATGGTTGCAACCATTCAATGGCTCATGAATACCTGATAATCAATTACCACACAAAAAGTGGAAAAATCATGGCACGTAAGAGCAAGGAACAGAGGTATGTCCACATACATCACAATATGGCAGAGCAAGAAATTATACAGGCTACCGAAAAGGCACCACCCAAGTCCACATCATACCATCAGTCCCAAAGATCCTTCAACAAAGAGGAAACACCTGCAAGAAGCAGAACATCCCAGAGGGTGGATCTAGAAGAGTATATGGTACGCACAACCAGGAGTGGGGCCAGAGGTGGAAGGAATAGGGCATGGGGATCAATTGCAGAGCACTAAATGTGAAAGATAACATATGCATACCACATTATGCAGATCTACTGTTGTTTGGACCACCTAAAAAATTTATTTTGATGTATATTTACATGAATATACTTTGCTTGGGTTCATATTCTGTGGGACTGGACATACATAGATGATGTAAGTAGCATGGTAGCTTTTCTGGATGACACTTTAGACTCACATGCTTTGAAATCTACTAAGACACCCCTGGCTGTGCTCCCGCTCATACTGCCAAGGTGCTATTGGTATGACGTGGGAGCATGGAGAATGAATGTGAGTGTGAATGAAAGGTGAAGTCACAAGCTGACTTGCTTCAAAGAAGCTTTTTAATCTGAGACACCAGGGGTGCCATGTGCAAAACTTCTAAGCACTTGTGAAATTATGGAGAAACTTACAAGAATGAGTTGTGAGTAAATACTAGCTCATACAGCTAGTGGCATATAGTATGCAATATATACACAGAGAGTACACAATGGTACCAACCCACCAAAGCTGACCATTAACAATACAATCATCTACCATGCAGAGGTCCTTCAGCATGTATCCTCATTGTGTTTCCATGTTATAGTCTCCTTTGAGATATTGCACTATTGAGTGGTCCACACAGCATCATTTGCAAGCGAAAAAAATCAGCATAGCATATGCACATTTATGAACTGGGATTGATTCCTGTGCCCATGGGTATGGATGTGTGTGCATGTATGTGTGTGCATGTATGTGTATGTATGTGCATCTGTGTATGTGCATACCTATTTACATCCATGTATGCAGTGGCATCCATGTTCACCTGGATGCAGATCCACCATCTAACTTGTTCTGTTGACTGTGGGCTGGATTTCTTATCACACAACTAGATAGGTTGGTACCTACCTACCTACCGGTAATTTTCAAGTATTACCCCTCACACTTTCTTTACATCAACAATGTATCCAAACCATCGTCAGCTGACTGCCAGTCAGCTGTTGGTGACGTCACTCGAACATACAGAGGGGAGGGTGTGCAGATGCTATTTCACAATGGTGAAAACCTAACCTAACCTAACCTACCTGACTCTTATAAATATTCCTGGTGATGCCCTTGGATCATTCAGTGCACCCAGCTGCGGGGTGTCGGTACATTTGAGTGACGTCACCAACAACTGACTGGCAGTCAGCTGACGATGGCTTGGATACATTGTTGAGATAAAGGAAGCGTGAGGGGTAATACTTGAAGAATACCCTACCTACCTACCTACCTACTAATACTTATCCTTATCCTATTCCAGCATCTATTCTGTCATCGCATTACAATCTTATTACACACATTATACCATGCTTCCATGATGGAGTTGCCTGAGTATGTGCCTACCTCCTACCTATCTAGGTACGGGGGTGATCATAAATATTACATATCATGTCATCAATAGCAAGTCCACTTATACATCTAAGTCTTATCAGGTGGCCACTTGCCCATCTACCTACCTAGGTGGGAAATGCTCAGAGTATTTGATCCAAATTTGACGAGTTCAAGTGTTATGTTGCTGAGGAGGAACCAGATTTTGTTTGCATTACTGAGGCATGGTCAGTGAGGGGTATTTTGGGGATAACTTGCAGGACTATGAGATCCAGGGATACAATATGTTTGCATGCAATAGGGGTCCAGCAGTGAAAGGGGGTGGTGTAATGCTCTATGTGAATAGCTTATTCAGTTCTCAAAAAGTAACAGATGGTGTAAAAAATGTGTCTGTGGAGTCCATTTGGCTTGATGTTGCTGTGGGAAAAGGCAACAGCAATAAACTGAGAATAGGAGCTTTGTACCGATCAGGAACCTTGCCACATTCTCAGCAACTCGAGATTGATAAGGTGATTTGTCAGGAAATCAGTAGAAACTTTCAGAGGAAATGCCTTATTCTTGGTGACTTTAATCTAAAAGGATATGAAAATGTTGGTGTTCGCTCCCCAGCATGTAAAATGTTTAGGAAATGCCTTGAAGAGGACCTGTTCTTACACCAGTTTGTAACAGAACCAACTAGGCAGGGCTCATTCTTGGACCTTGTATTCTCGGATTTAAGTGATTTAGTTCAAGACTTGACTGTAGGAGAAACTCTGGGAAGAAGTGACCATAACATAGTGAGATTCAAGGCACACGTAGCTGGGACAATTAGGGATAATTTGGCAAAGGTTCCAAATTTTAACAGGGCAGACTTTGACTGCATGAGAGCGGCTTTAAGTGCCATAAAATGGGATGCAATCGACAAGTTCTTTCTATCACTGGGAGCTTGCGAAGTACTCGGCATGATCTCCACTGACTTCCCCAAGATCAGTACACACCCACCGGGCAACACTGCTTCGGCTGTCGCCTCCACACCCCACGGTGGCAGCGCCGTTGTGTCTGAGTCATGCATCACAGCTGCCTGCGATTGCCCTCGACGCCAGCACCCGCCACCACCACCAACTGCGTCACCATACCCTCCGACTGATGCAAACAGAGACAAGATCGAGGGATGGTTGTTGACATACTACGCCTCTAGTACTTCCAACACGTGTAACCACCAACCCCTGCCGGCCATGGAGGGCCCACCATTGCATCTCATGGTGGACCCCAATGCTCCACCAGTTGCCCACCATAAGCCAACTCCTGTACCAATTCACTGGCAGGAAGACGTGAAGGCTGGCCTCGACCAAGACTGTCGGATGGGTGTCATCGAAGAAGTCCCACCCAACACACCAGTTACATGGTGTCACCGTATGGTGATCACTGCCAAGAAGAATGGTAAGCCCAGGCGCACTGTTGACCTTCAAGCTCTGAACAGACATGCACCCAGACAGACTCATCACACCCAGTCACCATTTCACCAAGCTCGTGCAGTGCCCCGCGGTACTAAAAAGACTGTCACTGATGCTTGGAATGGGTATCACGCCGTGGCCCTCCACCCCGACGATCGCCACTACACTACTTTCATCACCCCCTGGGGACGTTACCGCTACCGTGTCGCTCCACAGGGATACGTGTCATCAGGCGACGGCTACAGCCGGCGGTTCGACACCATCGTTGCCGACATCCCACAGAAAACCAAGTGCGTGGACGACACTCTCCTCTGGTCATCGGACATCGAGGAGGCATTCCATCAGACAGTCGAATGGCTCGATCGGTGCGGCCGCCATGGCATCATCCTGAACCCAACCAAGTTCTCCTTTGCGAAGGATGTGGTTGTTTGCTGGCTTCGAAATCACACCCTCTTCAGTACGTCCATGTCCAATAATCTTGAAGTCTATTGATGGCTTCCCAACACCTCGGAACCTGACGGATGTGCGAAGCTGGTTTGGGCTCATCAATCAAGTTGCATACGCATTCGCCTCGGCGGACCACATGCAACCATACCGTGACCTCCTCAAGCCTGGTCAGCCCTTCGTGTGGACTGCAGAACTGGACCGGCTCTTCCAACGATCTAAAGACTTCATTGTCAAACAGATACAGCAGGGCGTGGAAATCTTCGATAAGACCCGCCCGACCTGCCTCGCAACCGACTGGTGAAAGGACGGCCTCGGGTACTGGTTGCTCCAGAAACACTGCCTGTGCTCTGGTACCCGACCCTTCTGTTGCGAGACCGGATGGCGCGTCGTGCTGGTGGGCAGCCGTTTTACCCACGGTGCCGAGGCACGCCACGCCCCAGTGGAGGGGGAGGCTCTGGCTGTTGTGGATGCTCTCCAGAAGGCCCGCCACTTTACCCTCGGTTGCTCGGACCTATTTGTAGCAGTGGATCATCGACCCCTTGTCAAGGTGTTCGGGGACCGCTCACTTGACGAGATCCCAAATCCACGGCTCTGCAACATCAAAGAGAAAAGCCTGCGCTTCAAATTTAGCGTCGTCTATATCCCCGGGACACGCAACGCTGCTGCCGATGCACTCTCCCGACACCCGGTTGGTGCGCCAGAGCCACCTGATCTTCCCGACGACACTGTATCCGCAGTCATCACGCCTCCTGAAGGCACACCTACCGGATTCGACTTCGATTGCCTTGCTGCGGTCCGCGAGACTAGCTCCGACGTCGGCGTACAGCCCTGCTCTCCAATGTGTGCTTCCTCCTCAGCGGAGCTCATCAAGTCCATCACTTGGGATTCACAGCGGCTTTCCTGAGTCCGCGGCCCACATGCCACCCTCCATACGACCCTACTACAGATTTCGCGATCAGCTCAGCGAATATGATGGGGTCATCCACTATACAGACCGCGTCGTTGTGCCACCAGCCTTTCGCGAGCGCCTACTGCACATACTACACTCTGCCCACCAAGGGGTATCTATGATGGATTCAAGAGCTGCGAGCTCCTTCTTCTGGCCGGGCATGACTCAAGCCATCGAAGAGACACGCGCCAGGTGTGCAGCTTGCAACCGGATGACTCCTTCCCAGCCAAGTGCTCCACCGACGCCACCCATTCTGCCAGCATACCCCTTCCAAGCTATCTGTGCAGACTACTTCACCTACCGGGGTCGCCACTACCTGGTCGCAGTGGATCGGTACAGTAACTGGCCAATAGTCGAAGAATCCTCCAATGGCGCACACGGTCTTATTGCCGCTTTGCGGCGATTATTCGTCACATTCGGCATTAGCGACGAGCTCACATCTGACGGTGGGCCGGAATTCACCGCTACTGCCACCCAGAACTTCCTGCGTAACTGGGGCGTGAGGCATCGCATGTCGTCTGTTGCATTTCCACATGGAAACTGTCGGGCAGAAACTGCTGTCAAGTCAGTCAAGCGTCTGATAACTGACAACATACTGGAAGGAGGTGGGCTGAACACTGACCACTTCCAGCGCGCGATACTACAGTACCGGAACACCCCGGATCGTGACACCCGCCTGTCACCAGCACAGGTGATCTTCGGCAGGCCAATCCGGGACTTTATCCCCATACACCCTGGCAAGTACCAACCCCACAGCACGTGGAAGGAAACACTGGTCAACCGTGAAGAGGCGTTGCGGAACCGTCATATGCGAACCCACGAGCGCCTCTCTGAGCACACTCGGATACTGCCTCCCCTCAAAGTCGGCGACTGTGTACGCCTGCAGAACCTAATCGCCCTCATCCCACTAAATGGGATAAAACTGGCATCGTCATTGAAGTGCGACAGTTTGACCAGTACGTGGTGAGGGTAGACGGTTCCGGACGTGTGACACTGCGAAACCGCAAGCACTTGCGCTCGTACACTCCGTTCATGCCACGCCCTCCTATCTCATTCACACCCGGTACATTGTCTCGCCTGGAAGCACGCACCCCTGTACCTGTTCACGATACTCCCACATACCCAGCTCTGGATCGTTACAGTGAGCATACACGTGGCAGTGATACTCATGAGCATACACGTGGCAGTGATACCCTTTCACACCATAGTACCCGCCACACAGGGCGATACCGCAACCATACCACTCTCGGGACCCACCAAAACTACGGCCACCGACGAACGGCCACCGAGGGTACCACCGACGAACGACACTCGTGACACTCGTTCCCGAGATAACGCAAGTACCCCACCTCAGCCCACTCCACACACACCTCCCTGTGTGCAGTCACCACCGACTGAATCATCCAACGAAACTCAGTACCCCGAGCCTGTGCTCGCTGCACCAACCCCCCACCGCAGCACACGGCAGTCGAGAAAACCTCGTTACTTGAGCGATTACTTGGAATACTGATTGCGCTCCTGGCGGTGTACCTGAGTAATTCGATGTTTTTTGGCTCGTGCAGGTGTATGTTTGCGGATTCCCCAGTGAGGAATATGGCAAGTGATATGTGGCGTTTATTGTGTCATATATTGTGTCAAATCATTATGGTCACCTACTCGATCACCCATTCCACATGACGCGAGGTGATACCTGCCTACTGACATCTATTTGCAATTGTAGCTTCACCGTTCTAGTTTTCGCCCGTCGGTGTCACACTCGCTACCTCCTCGTTGGTCACTTGTGCGGTGCTGTTAATGCGTTGTTATGCACCCGTTGTGTGTAGCGTGGATGATTTGCGATGGTGGGCAATAGTGCTGTATGTATAGCTGGCACATGATTCAGCCGTTGAGCTTCTTGTTGAACGATGGTTTGTTTGCTCTTGTGCAGGGCCCTGTGCACATCCATTTGGATGCGGATGGATGATGTGACATCAGTTTGCCCAACCTGTTGCCCACATGTGTTTACATCTGATCTGCTAGTGTTTCAGACTTTGGTCCCCTCGAGACCTCAAAGTCTTGGAGGTGGATAGAGTACTGCGCTGAATTCACTAATTGCTGAGTGATAGCTTTGTATTGATATGTGTCATATATGTTTGTTTCAGATGTGCGTGGTCATTGGTATTCAATAGAAGATGCACCAAATGACCCACGGGTTTATCTAGAAGAGTTCTCCGATTTAAATGCCTGTGAAATGTGGGAAAGGTTCAAATCTTACTTGAAGGAAATTCAGATTATACATGTCCCCCAAAAGCAAAGGCGCAAAAGAAGGGTAGGAAAGCCAGCATGGCTTACACCAGATTTGACAAAAGCAACTAAGGCTAAGAAAGATGCATTTAGAGTATTTAAGGAAGCTTCAAATATAGTAAATCTAAGGTTGTATCAAAAAGCTAGAGACGCTGTGAAGCAGAAAACCAGAGCAGTAAAGCGAGCAAAATAATTGGATTTGGCTAGGAACTGTAATGGGGACAGTAAAAAGTTCTTTAGTTTCTACAAGCTAAGTAAAGTTTCAATCACCATTGGTCCACTGGGCTTTAGGGCGCGTCGACCATGTTGATCATATAGCCATTGGTCCACTGGAAGTAAATGGGATTATGTTGAGTGAGGATGGTGAAATGGTTGAGGAACTGAGCAAGCAGTTTAAATCAGTGTTTACGTTGGAGGATGTGACTAATCTGCCAACTGTGAACCACAGCTCAGTGACAGGTGATCAGTTACATGATGTTGATTTCATTGATAGTGATGTTGTTTTGAATTATATCAGGAAAATAAAGCCAAACAAGGCAGCAGGACCTGATAGAATTTATGCTAGGGTATTGCAGGAAGCTGAAAAGGAACTGGCAATTCCACTTAGTATACTATTTTGTAGATCAGTTTCACAAAATGAAATTCCAACAGATTGGAAAAGGGCAAATGTAGTTCCTATTTTCAAGAAAGGAGAAAGAGGGAAAGTTGAAAACTATAGGCCAGTAAGCCTCACATCCCAAGTCTGCAAGGTACTTGAATCAATTATCAAGGATATAATTGTTAGTTTTCTGGAAGGAAACAGATTGATTCAAGATACTCAACATGGGTTTAGAAAAGGGCGATCGTGTCTCACAAATCTCTTGGACTTTTTTAATTTTGCTACAGAACAATTTGATCAAGGAAATCACGTTGATGTAGCATATCTTGACTTTAGCAAAGCCTTTGACAAGGTACCTCATAAACGGTTAATGATGCAGCTTCAGGTCCATGGTATTGCAGGTAACATCCTAAAATGGATAGAGTTCTGGCTTTCAGATAGACAGCAGAGAGTGATGCTAAATGGTACGAAGTCATCATGGCAAAATGTTCTTAGTGGAGTCACCCAGGGGTCAGTACTGGGACCACTATTGTTCATTGTGTTTGTAAATAACATTGAAAGTGGCCTAAGCAGTAAGGTTTTGAAATTTGCGGATGATTTGAAGATCTTTAGGGCAATAACAGGGCACAATGAGCAGGTCTTGCTGCAGAAAGACTTAGACGAGCTTGTGAAGTGGTCCGAAAAATGGCAAATGAAATTTAATTTTGATAAGTGCAAAATCATGCATGTAGGTAGGCAGCATATCAAGGCTCCGTACTTGATGGATGGCCAAGTACTATCTGTGACTCAGCGGGAGAAGGAATTAGGTGTTATTTTGAACACAAAATTGGGGGCATCAGAACAGACCAAAGAAGCCAGGAAGAAGGCATTAAGAATGCTTGGGGCAATAAATAGGAATGTATCATACAAAAGTGAGGAAGTCATCAGGAAGCTTTACTGTGCATATGTCAGGCCACATTTGGAATACTGTTTCCAAGCTTGGTCCCCTAGTTATGAAAAAGATTGTTGGCTTTGAGAGAGTACAAAAGAGGGCAACGAAAGTGGTGAATGGCATAGGCAACCTGGCATATGAGGAAAGATTGAAGAAACTGAATATGTTGTAACCGGCCCTGATATTGCGCAACGCCTGCATTCCGGGGCATTTGCGCATGCTCCCGCCGGCCGCCCGCCGGCGACCGAGCGGTTGTTGTTTGCGGGACTCCGTGTGAGACGGGTGTGCGGAGTGGTGTCTGAACAGTGGAATACAAGTGAAGTGTACAGCTGACGCGGTAACACTGGGGGCTCGTCCGCTGCGTCCCTACGGCAGCGAGACATCAACTTACCACGTCAGTGTGTTACGAAATGTCTAATTCGGACTCGGTAACTGTCGGTGAGCCGCAGCGACGGTCGGCTGGAGTTGTGACCCCGCCGCCTGCTGATATGGCCGCGTTCATACAAGAGATGCAGACACACATGCGTTCTCAAGAGGAACGGGCCGAGCGTCAGCAAAGTGCAATTGCTGAGCTGCAGCACGCTCTAGCATCCGGCGCGGCTCCCAGTCCGCTGCGTGCCCAGAGGGCGTATCGAGGCTGATGTGGCCGAACCAGCTACCGCCGCCATTGCTGCCCGGCCGCCCCTGAGTGCTAGCACTGCCCCGAGCCACGCGCCGCGCTCGCACCAGCTGTTGCCCTACAATGAAGACGCTGCAGAGACGCTGACTGATTTTTTAGATCGGTTTGAAAGGCACTGTCTGGTGGAATATCGCGGCACCATGGATGACGCGCTACCTTTGCTGCGTTCTCAGTTTTCTGGTCGTGCTCTCGAGATCTTTGATGCCAGTGGTGTCCGCAGCTCTTATCCCGTCATACGACGCAGGATGCTGGAGTGGTCGTCGCGCCGGAGTACGTGCGAGGAGTCGGCGCAGGAATCATATCGCAGTGGTGCGCGCCGATCTGGAGAATCGTTAGCGGTGTATGCTTTTAGGCTCGGCGCCCTGTTCGAAGAAGCTTACCCGACGGCTGATAAGCACGTGAGCAACGATTTGCGCCGGAAACTGCTAGCATCATTGCCGACACGCGCCGCCGATTTCTTGCGCCGGCAGCTGCGTTACGCCCTAGTCAACCACGACACTATGCTTACCTGGGACGGGCTGGTATCATATCTCGAGTACGAGCAGCTCGACAGTGACGCAGACAACGTACACGAAACTTTGTGCACGCGTACATCGCCTCAGCCTGGCGCCGGCCGGGCAGAGGCACGACGGTCACACGATTTTCGTCACCGCCCGGTGACGTCATCACGCTCGGCCTCCGTGACCCCGCGTACCGCGCATCGCGATCGCGGGTCTTCCACGAGTGTGTCCGACAGCGAATCTGATCAATCACATCGCTGCGACGACACGCGCGTGGTTATGCGTGAACGACAACACGCGGACCGCTCTCGCCGTGGACCGGGCGGCATACAGAGACACTCGCCCGGCAGAGAGCGCCGTTCTGAAACATCGCGTGCGCGCTGCGCGTTTTGCCGACGTCAAGGTCACACTGAGCGCGAGTGCCGGCGTGCCAATGACTTGTGTTTTGCATGCGGTGCGCCTGGGCACTTCGCGCGCAACTGTCGCGCCGTTTCTTCACGATGTCCTTCCGGTGTCGGTGACGAATCTGTCCGCTCGATCCGCCGCTGCGCGAGAACGCCGCGCCCGGTTGCTGGGACGGAATGTGAGATGTCCGACTGGTCCGATTCAGCCACAGCTGTGGAACGGTACGGCGATTCGAGACGCCACCGCCGCGGGGGAAGGGGCCGCACGCCCAGTCGGTCGGGAAACTGATTGGTCGCACGGCCGAGATTGGGCCAGCTGCTGCGACCGATTCAAGCCCTGCCAGTCAACGGATATTGTCCACGACGGTGCTCGATGACTCGTCGTGTACCGATGGAGGTTTGTCGTCGTCGCCGGAAGTTCTGCGCACTGAATACGTTTTCGCATCTTCTGTTCGACCGGAACCGATTCTACGCGCGATAGTGAGCGTCGGTGCCCGGCGTGCATCCGGCGTCCTGGATACTGGTTCCGGACGCTCAATGATCGCGCGGTTCTTGATTGACGAAAGTGCGATTCGGCCGTGCTCGGAGGTCGTTCGTGCGGTCGGTGGCCATGTGTTGTGCCCAATTGGTTGTGTAGACGTCATGGTAGATTTACATGGCGTGAAGCTTGAACTCACGAACTGCATGGTGTTTGATACCAAACTTGCAGCGGCTGACATCATCATTGGCTGCGACGCGATGGAATGGCACGGGCTACGTCTTGATATCGCGCGACGTTCGGTCTCTGGCCGACACACTGACGGATCGCGATGGTCAGTGTATCTGCCGCTCGGAACGCGCGACTCTACATGTGCATACTTCGCCAGCGCGGTGCCATGCCACTCAACGCAAGACGTCACTGTCGCACCGGGGGATTCGGTTGCGTTGCCATGCGCGTTCGCTTCGCAACCGGCATGTGAGTTGTGTTGTGCAGCACCGCGCCAGTTAGTCTTCACTGGCAGCGCCCCAAGCGTGCCCTGCTTGCAGCCCATCGACGGGATCCTCGACCCGACCGCGCCGCGCGTGCTCGTGTGCAACCGTGCCCGTGTGCCTTTCACAATCCGAAAAGGGGCGACGATCGGCGAACTGCACACGGCAGCTAACGGCGGGCTGGATTGCGACTTGCATGTAGACGTGCTCGCCGCGTCCTCTGCCAACGAACAGAAGCAGATGTGCTCCACGCCATCCGCAGCAGAGATATCAGGCCTGACGCCGGAACAGCGTGGCGCCGTGCAGGTCGTGTTTGACCGGCACGCGGCGGTGTTTGCCCGCACCGACGCGGACACGCTTCGAACCGCGCTGACTGCGCACAGAATCGAGCTGACTGACGACACGCCAATATACATTCGGCCGCGTCGCATGTCCCCACCGATTGCTGAAGAAGTCGAGCGGCAGTGCCTCGAGCTCGAACGCCTTGGGATAATCGAACGCTGCAACTCGGCGTGGAATGCGCCAATAGTCCCAATTCGCAAGCGTGACGGGTCTCTCCGTCTCTGCGTAGATTACCGTCGTCTCAACCAGCAGACGGTGACTGAGCGTTTTCCTATGGCCGATGTCGCTGATTCCGTGTACAGCGCGCATCATATGAGCTGGTTCAGCGCGCTGGATGTTGAGAAGGCCTACTATCAGCTGCCGATTGCTGAGGAGTCGCGCGATTGCACGGCGTTCAGCACGCCGCGCGCGCACTACCGCTTCCGCCGCCTCAGCTTCGGTCTAAAGAATGCTCCGGTTGTCTTCCAGCGTGAGGTGCAAGCCGTCCTATACAGCTTCTCGCGCCGGCAGCTGGTTGTGTATCTGGACGACCTGCTTCTGATGGAGACGTCATTTGAAGATCATTTGCTGCTCGTAGACGGTGTTCTGTCGGCGCTGGAGGCGCAGGGCATCAAGCTTAACGCGGCGAAGTGTGCGTGGTTCACACACGAGGTCAAGTTTCTCGGGCATCAGCTATCGTCTGAGGGCCTGCGCAAGGCGCCGGAATACGTCGATAAGGTGCGGTCCTTTCAACGACCGAGCACCGTTCAGCAGCTTCGTCAGTTTCTCGGACTGGTGAACTTCCAGCGGAAGTTCGTACGCAGCTGCTCCGATATCGCACGGCCGCTGGCTGAGCTGACCGGTCAGTCCTGCTCCACCGTTCTCGACTGGACACCAGAGATGATCAGCTCGTTCGACCGGCTGAAGAGAGAAATTGAAGGTGACATCACGCTCGCTTTCCCCGACTACAGCAAGTCCGCCCAGCCGCTTTGCCTCTGGGTCGATGCATCGGCATACGGCGCCGGCGCTTGCATTTCACAACACCAGAATGGTCGGGACAGGTACATTGCATTTGCTTCGACGTCGTTCACCAACGCTCAGCGCGGCTACTCAGCGACAGGTCGTGAACTCGCGGCGCTGCGCTGGGGTGTGAAGACGTTTCACGCATTCCTGGCTGGCGTCCGATTTATAGCTTACACAGACCATCAGGCGCTCGTGCATCTGCATTCGTTGCGCTTGGTCAACCACCGGGTCGCGCGGACCGTGGAGGAATTGGCGGAGTACGATATGGAGATCCGTCACGTGCCGGACCGTTTGAACACAGCCGCTGACATGTTGTAGCGCGAACATGTACCGCAGGGGGTGCCATCTGAGCTCGAGCGCTCTACCAAACCGGGCCTCCCGGATGGCCTCATCCTCCGGTACCGGACGGAGGGGGGAGGAGACAGCCTGGTTGAGTGTCTGTGCCAGTGGATGCGACTCAATGCACACCAGCCGGCTGCCAACCACGAGCTCCGCGTTAAGCTGATCGACGATGCTCTCCGTTCGCCAGGGAGATATGGACTGAAACTCGATCGGCTCGTGCGTCAGGCTTGCATCTGATGCGCCTTCCCGGGCAGCCGCTGGCCATAGAGTTACTTGCCGTATTCGCACGCCTGTACGACGTGAGGATACTCGTACACTTCGGGCCTGACAATCCCATGACATTCTGCAGCGTGCGCCACAATAAGCATGGAAATATTCATCTACACTGTCTGGCCGATATCCATTTCAATCTACTCGCAGAGCGCGGCTCGCTCGATCAACAGAACCCAGCGCTGGCAGCGTATATCGTGGATGAGGAACGCGCACGCGAAAACACTGCTTTGCGTGCGCCGCTGCCACACGAGCGAGACACACTGAGCGACGACGACAAACGAGAGTTTGCAAATCCCAGCTGTGAACATATGCATGGCTCACGCTGCTCGATAGCCGCAACTTGTAATGGCAGGGTGGTCTGCGCGTTACTAGATAGTGGCGCAGCCGTTAGTTTGTGTAGCGCCGACTCACTGAGGCGCATGCTAATCACAGATGCGGACATTAGTTGCAGCAATATTTTGCTACGAGGTGTCGCTGGGTCAACGTTCGGCGCTGAGTACGTCGAGGCCGACATTGTGCTGGCGCCCGGAATGACGCCGCTCCGTGTGCCACTGGTGATTGACCGGAGTGATTCGTTTGGTCACTGCTTGCTGCTCGGCGCGAACTTCCTGCGGGCAACTGGTGCAGTCATCGATTTGAGACGGCGCGAGGTCACCTGCGGGGATTGTGTCGTCCCCTTATTCGAGGAGCGGCAGGTACCAGACAACTTGATAGGGCTCGCACAAATACACCGCGTGCCGGACAATGCGACTGTGCATGAACATCAGCGATACAACCGCGTGATCAGATCGTTGGCACACCACATTCGGCGACGGACGAATAGATGGGATCTTCCAGCACAACTCCGTTGCTTCCGACAGCACTGGAAGCGGATCGGCGTGACAGATGAACTGGTGACGTATCAACACACGGAGCACGGCTGTGTGCCTGTGGTTTCCCGCGACTGGCTTGTTGAGTTGGTCGGAACTATGCACGCCGAAACCGCGCACGCCGGCCGTGACAAGCTTATCGACTTGGTCGGCCGGCAAGTTTTTTGTCCGGGTGCGAGCAACATCGTAGCCGACATAGTCGGTGCTTGCACTAAGTGCCAGCTGTTCAAGCCGTCTGCGCAGATAAACCCGCCACCGACACTGCGAATCGAGGCGAGCGCGCCATTCGTGCTATTAGTTGCGGATCTGGTTCTGTTTCCTCGCACTGGACGTGGACATATCGGCTGTTTGGTCGTGGTCGACCACGCCTCCAAGTTTGGCATCGCTGTACCGATTCGATCAAAATCATCGCCAGCTGTCGCTATGGCGTTCGAGCAGCGCGTGCTTCCCGCTCTGCTGCGACCGGCGGTCCGCTGTCTAACTGATAACGGCGGTGAGTTCTGCGGATCCGAGTTCGAGGCAATGTTGCAGCGATGGAGTATCGACCACGTTCGTTCCACGCCGCTGCGCGCCCAGGGTCATGGCGCGGTGGAGCGTTTGAACCGCACGCTTGGCCAGTCTCTGCGTATGCTGGACGGCGCGCCGGGCAACTGGGACCTGCGCCTGCCTCGTGCTCTTTCGACGTACAACACGTCCGTACATGCAGAGCTTGGTGTGTCACCCGCGGAGTACCTGCTGGGCCGTGTGCACAAGACAAGCGATGTCCCGCGCGTCCCAGTAGCGACCCAGCGTGAGTGGCGCATGGGGCATCCAAGCTTCGCACCATTTCGCGCTGGTGACCAAGTAAAAAAGACGATAGTACGCTCGGGCAGCTTGCTGGCTAACAAGTTTGAGCGCCGCTACAACGGCCCGTTGACGGTGACACGGGTAAACGATAATGGAGTGACGTACGAAGTTACGAATGGGGATGGCCGCGTAATACGCGCCCACCATACACAGCTGAGAAAATGGAAGAGCGCGCCAACGTACCTGCAGCGTGCATCTGAGCAGGTGCGTAACCTATTCGACTGGCCGGCCGGCGATACAGGGAGCGAACGAGCTGCTTCCGGGAAAATGTGCACGCCGCACCGGTTTGCGCCGTTGCCTGATCAGCCACATCGGGCTGTGCGACGTGAAGCGTCGCAGCAGACGACGCCATCGCTGCGCTCTTGTCGGCCGTCACCGCAAACCGGGGAGAGGGCGACGCAGACGTCGCCAGCGTTGAAAACAGTCATTCGTAGGTCACCGCAGGCACCGCGACGAGTACGGTTTCAACTGACAACGGAAACGGAGGACCCGAAGCCAGCGGACGGTAGTCCGCCACTTCGCAGATCTGCGCGGAATCGACGACCTCCGCAGTGGCTGAAAGACTATGTTACCGATGCGGGGTGATGTGTTTAAATAGCCACCCGACGTGTGTCTCTTGTATATGGAGTGTATGTGTGTGTGTGTGTGTGTGTGTTTGTGATAACGGCGTTGGCTGGCGGGGGGAGTGTAACCGGCCCTGATATTGCGCAACGCCTGCATTCCGGGGCATTTGCGCATGCTCCCGCCGGCCGCCCGCCGGCGACCGAGCGGTTGTTGTTTGCGGGACTCCGTGCGAGACGGGTGTGCGGAGTGGTGTCTGAACAGTGGAATACAAGTGAAGTGTACAGCTGACGCGGTAACAATGTTTCCACTTAGATATAGGAGGCTGAGAGGAGATCTCATCGAGGTCTTTAAATTTGTTCATGGTCAGGAACAGGGTTATCTCAGGGAACTGTTTGAATTTAACAGAAATGATGCAATTAGAGGTCATCAATTCAAAATTAAAGTTAATCACAGCAGGACAAGGTTAAGACAGTCTTTCTTCACCAACAGGGTAGTAGAACACTGGAACCAGCTGCCAGAAACTATTGTCAGTAGCAACACATTGATCATCTTTAAAAACAGCATAGACAATCATTATAAGAATAGGGGGCTTGTTTTTCTGTATTCCAGGGAGAGTTGATTGGCACATTTGGTAGAAAACTGGTTCAGTGTACAGTGTACAGTGCAACCAAGAAGGGCCGGTAAATTTTTATCAAAAGGTGTTCTTGGAATTTTTTTTTTTTTTTTGCGGAATACCATGTTTATGAACGTGATTCGGAAGATGCAATCATTCGTTTTCTCCGTAAATGCTTACGTCTAGGTTAATCTTAGCGATATCTATAATGCGCCATATATGCCACACCGCTGCTCTTTGTTGCATAAATTATCCATCCCTCACCTGGCACTTCTTAGACGTGATTAAAGGGACATTCAACACTTCACGCAGTTGATTCAACACTTTTTCACGTCGAAAATGCTTAATTTCCGCCTCTTTGCCACATAGATGACACCCTACTATTCCACCACAATGCCGAAAAACTAAACATACAGCACGGCCAAGGCGATATATAAACATGCAGCACGGCTCAGAGAGCAGCCGGCTTCTGCTCGGTCTCGTCTTGCCTCATGACTTCCAACAAATAGTATGATAATTCATAATTAGATAGGAAAACCTAACCTAACCTAACCTAACCTAACTTAATACATTCTACTCTTATCTAAACCAATATAAACTCATATATTATAATTTAAAAACACAAGCGCAATATTTATCGTGACGTCATCCGTACACACGGCCTCGAGCCGTGCTCTGCTTAGTTTTTTCGGCATTCTGGTGAGTAGTATCGGCATGTCATCTATGTGGCAAAGGAGCGGAAATTAAGCATTTTCAACGTGAAAGTGTTGAATCAATTGCATGAAGTGTTGAATGTCCCTTTAATCACGTCTGAGAAGTGCCAGGTGAGGGATGGATAAATTATGCAACAAATAACAGCCGTGTGGCATATATGGCGCATTATAGATATTGTCGCTAAGATTAACCAAGACGTAAGCATTTACAGAGAAAACGAATGATCGCATCTTCAGAATCACGTTCAATAAACATAGTATTCCGCAAAAAATCCTATGATTCCAAAAACACCTTTTAAGAAAAAAATACCGAAGGGCCCTTGTGGTTCATAGTTGCACTGATCTTTTATGTCTTTATGTCTAAATCATTCATTAAATCATTTTAGATACCATACAATTAAACAGGACATTTAGTATCAATACCTAGGAACTGCCTAATTTACTATTCAGCCAATCAATCACGGCTATGAATGAGTATAAACAACGCTCCTGCATAAGACCTTGGAACATTCCATTCAAGTTACCTTTACTAGAAGGTAGATCGAAGTTTTCCTTCAAGCCCGCATGACGTCATCCGAAGGTTTTTTTAATATGGTATCAATATGGTTGCAGAAGACTTTTCTCAAATCATACGCAATGGTTACTTTTATTTTGCTTCCTCTACAAGCAAATATATTTATCTTCCGCTGACTTATTAATCTAAATCTATTAATCTTATTATTATTGTACTGTTCTTTCCAGTGAACATTTGTTCCGACACATATTTTTGTCATGCATAGGCAAGGTTGGATTTGTGCATTGTAATCTTGCATGTTGAGAGGAATATTTTGTAGTCATCCAGTATGGATAATATTTTTGTTCAAACCTTATGCATCGTAACTCAATTTGCACCCCCTTTCGGTGAATTTTGAGCACTTTTACTTGATCACAGCAGCTCATTGTCAAACTTAGGAGATAACTTAGGAGATTCAACCTCCAGATGAGAAAACAAGAAACAATTTTCTGGAGAGGATAGTGTTCTAGATTCAAAAAATCCAGGAGCAGCCTATTTCTCCAAACATGTACCTAGGTACCTACCTACATTGACATACAACAGTCGTTGAAAGCATAGCTTTTTCTAGGCCAGTTAGACCCAGGGCATGGTGCATTATTCCTTGATTAATTTTGCATGGATTATTGACTATACATGCATAATTGAACATTTATGTACAATACAATCATCATGCTATGAATGCCTTCCCGAAACTTATCATGAGTTGCAGTCTGATTTCCTGTAGTATGAATTCAGCATCTAGATATAATGTTTGAATGTAACACATCTCTGTTTCAGGTGTCATGCCTTACTGTGCAGTACCAGAGCATAGAGGTGGCACTGGGCAGACAACTTTAATAAAGAAGAAATATGATTACACCATTTTTATCAGGATTCTGCCTTAGCAAAATCTCTTAGCATACAATAGAACACATCTAAGTTCTCAAATGTTCGGGAACCAAGAGTATGCTCCAAACATTTCAAAGACATTGATAAGAGAAGAAACCTAAAGAAAGAACAGCTCAACCCTGCCTATTTGCAGAGAAGCAAATGTCTCCTACCATCAGCTATTCCCACCATAATATTCCCACCAGCCAAAACCCTGGGTAATCCTGAAACTTTTTGTATTATTGATGTTTACATCATTTGCAAGATTACTTTGTGTTTTTCCTGCTTCGTTTGCATGTTGGCAATGTTTTCCTCCACCAAAGAAACAGATGGATAGGCCTGGTTAGGTTATGTCCTTTTATTTCAAGATCTTGATACTTCTCTGAGAAAATAGATTAAACTCGCTAATTTTATGCTAGGTTGTCTTGCAATTTCTAAAGCTTTAAATAATTAGTTATTGTATATGAACCAATTGAAACCCCCTCCTTTTTAAAAGGTATTATTTCGCTTTTTAGCCAATTTTTGTGCTTATTGGTAAACAAAATATGTTCTTTGTGCACTGAAATAACAATCACGATAAGACCCTCATGTCAAGCATTTACCAATAAGTTATAGCTACACTAAGTTAGGGTCAAGGGTATGAGAAATAGATGATTTGGGTCAGATCTGCTGACTGAAATGGTGCATTTATGAGCTACATTTTCTTACAGAATGGACAAAGAATGATATCAGGTGACAAATGTATCCATTAGGTACATTTACATTTGAACAAGTTTTTGTATCCTATATAGTGAGCTGGATATAAAATATTTTAACCCTTTTGTACATTTCTTCTGTTCTATCATAAAACTTAGTCTCGAATACAAGCATAATCCTTTTTGTTAAATAAATAGCATAGTTATTGTCAGAGGATCACATGTTCAACCTTATTGACGAAAAGTATCAAGTCTTTTGGAATGGCATTATATAGGTTTTGTTTAGGTGATTGGAGCACGATTGCTCGATGTCCTGACCTGTGTAATTTAAGTATATGTATCAAACTTAGTATGAAGGAGAGGTTATCATGAGATAACAAGTGAGTGATGCCTATATTTAGGTTAATTCTTTCCATCAACAAATATGGGATTTGTGTACATGCCGCCACACGCCACGATCTTCACTGCGGAGTTGATGGCCATCAGCAAAACTCTTGCATACATCGAGGTTGACGACGATATTTTACATGTTATTTTGACTGATTCTCTGAGCAGTCTTGTGGCGTTGCACAGTTTTAACCAGCAACATGTCATCGTACGAGACATTTTATCGCACCTTACTTCGCTGCATCGCATGGGAAAACAGGTCACATTTTGCTGGATTCCAGCACATGTCGGAATCCGTGGTAACGAGCTGGCCGACAGGGCTGTAAGGCGTGCAGCACAAACGCCAAGGAGTCGCGTTCTTCCACTTCCTGCCAGTGACTACTACCCAATTATCTCATCATTTATTCTCAGACATTGGCAGAGAAAATGGGATCAAGTGGAGTTCAACAAATTAAAGCAAATCAACCATACTTAGCTCCGTGGCCCTCGTCCTTCAGCCAAACTAGAAGGGACGAGGTAGCCATCTGTCGTCTCAGAATTGGTCACACTCTAGCAACACATAGGTATTTATTATGCGGGGACGACAGGCCGAAATGTGTTAGGTGTAATGCCGCGCTGACTGTGCACCATGTGCTGGTGGCGTGCCAAGCATACACAGAAGAACGTAGGCGTCACTTCGGATATGATGCGAATGCTCTGAGGTTGAAGGACTTATTGGGAGATTATTCCCGATTTATACACAATGGAGCAGTTTTGTGCTTCCTTGCGGAGATTGGATTTGACGTAATATATGCACCTGCCTAACTGATTATTTGTTTCCCCAGATCTTATATCAAGCGCCTTAATAGCTACCGATGTTTTATATTCGTTTGTGAGTCTGACGCGTGCTTAGGCAACCTTGTTATGGGTGCAATATAACCCAATGGGGTTGACGCACCCTAAAACCCCAATAATCATCATTAAAATGGCACACATGCATAAGAAGTCCCTGGGCTATTTTTGATCACAATGTTGTTTTTCTGGTGTTTTCTGATTTGACACTCATTCCTTTGGAAAATGAAAACTTCCAAAGATATAAGCACTTTAAGTTCAAGTACTTCTATCTAAGAAATCAGTCCAAGAAAAGAATATCAAAAACATTGAAATAACTTTAAAAAAGAAATACAAAAATTGACTACATATACCTGCCATCCCACCTCAACAACATATGGGAAGTGTAGGGGGATGGTTTTGATGTAGTGTTATATAATGAAAAATAACATACAATTATCAATACAAATTAATGCAACCTAACCTACCCTACTGATGTTGGACGTCCTAAAACCTACTGATGTTGAATCACTTAAACGCACTAATATTGGATTACTTAAAACCTACGGATGTTGGATTGCCTAAATATGATTTTAAAATGTGATTTTCAAAACAAATTGCAGAGGACTGTCCACAATAGCCACTGCACGTGGAGGGCATGTATCGTGAAATAAATAAATAAATATATAAATAGGGGACGAGTGGTCTAGGGGTAAGATGCTCGTCTCACAATCGAAAGGTTGTGGTTTCGAGTCTCACCTGTCGCTACTCTTCGCCCGCGACCAATCGGTGTGAGAGATTGGCGACGCTACATGACTCAATGGTCGACGTGTCGTAAGACCAATAACCAATAACCAAATATATAAATAGGAAGACGTCAGCCTTCCACAGCCGCCGGCTGCCAGCGACCATCGTGCAGACAGCGGGTCAGGCGTGCACGGTCCAGTTCGCGGACCGCCGATAGGTCATTCACATAATGACCAGATCAGGTCGCGAGTGGTGCCGTTGCTGTATCCGTTCCCGAAGCCGTCCCCGTCGGCTCCTGCGACGTCATTTGCGCGAGGGGTATCTCAGCTGAGGCCACCATCAGTGGTAGCCTTACCCGCTGGCGTGTGTGTTCCCTTGCCGCCCCAGTTCAGTACATAGGATCAAGTTCAAGCCGCGCTGTGACAGAGACGGTCACCACGTGTGCGCCAACCACTCGTACATTACGGGTGCGATGCGAGTGATGAATGAACGCAGGCGAAGCTACAGGTGTAAGATTCTTATATTGTGAGTTCATGTTTGTTTTTTATCGCCAACCACAGTGGCGATCCACGCAAGTAATCGTGCTGTTGCCGTTGTTACTTGGTTATGTTATAAGTTCGCGATACATTCGTACTTGAAATACGTATGCGCAAATACATGTGAAAATCGTACTAAGAACATATTCGCACTCAATATATTCGTATTCGAGGAGTTTTATGAACCACGCAAGCAGGACGCAAATCTGCAGTTGGGTCGAAAGTAACCGTTTTATGCAATTTTCCAATTTGTGACTTGTATCCTCAATGACAGGTGCAGCCAGCTTCCTGGACACAGACATAGCGAACATATGTCATCAGCGGGTATGAACAAACCCCCTGCCACACCAATTATTTTCACAATTTTCCACCAATATATACAGACTGCATATGCAACCACAAACCAAACGCGTGCATCCATTCATGTGTAGGCTTAACCGTAAGCATGCAAATAAAGGACATAATCATTTGTAATAATGTCTTGCGGCCCACTGGTGCAGATTGCGTATGTACCTTTAATGCACCAGATATGTATATATATATATATATATATTACGTGGGCTATATGGGGCCTCCTGTCGGTGGCGGATCCAGGGAGGGAAGTTGGAGCATATGCCCCCCCCCCCATCCCCATGAAAGGTGGCGTCCCTTCGACCAGGAAAATGCGTCCCTCCGCGAAGGCTCGAGTGCACCCAAACACCCTCGAATTTTTCAGCCACAGGCGCCTCTCGGCAGGAAAGGCATCCCTCAAGCTACTTTCGCGGTGGCGCCACTTCAAACACGTGTCCCCTCCCCAGATGACAATTCCTGGATCCGTCCCTGCCTCTTGTGGCAGTTATTGGTTTCCTGTGGCGGATATGGGACCTCTTATGACGACAGAGGGCCTCCTATTGCGGTCTAGGGGCGGTCATATCATTGCAGCCAGCTAAAACGTACGGTAGAGGGAGCCTACCAATATCGGGAAAAATCCCTTTATTTTGGAGGCACTTGATGGTCAGCCTGCCGAAAACGGCACATTGTTAGGCAGGAAGATTGTCACTGGGTCATTTAGGATACATTTTACTGAAGCTGAAGAATAGGTCTTTCAATTGGTATACGTCAAAGTGATCTATATTGCCATAAAACATGCAAGAGAGCGTAGCGAAAAACGGTAAAATTGCATGTAAACCAATGGTGAAGGGAAACCTTCAAGCCCGCTACTAAACCCACTTCGTGGGGGCCCGATTCCATCCATGAAACTCCTTTTCGCGTACAAACATTGCGCATGTATAACAACCATGCGTAAAACTTCAAGATATATTAGATTATTCAGCTTGGCAATCAGATAACCCAAAAAAAATTACTCAGCATTGCAATCAGATATCTATATAAAAATTTATGAAATAACGGCACTTCATTTTGCTTTTCAAATCACTTCCAAATAGCTGTATTAAAAAGCATATCCATTACCCATTTTATTTAGATTCTTTTTATTTACAAGCCACCCTCTATGCTGAACCAGATGGCGACAAAAGGGAAATAAATGTTTGTTGAATGTTTAAATGTTTGAAAAAAATACACTGTGAAAACACATGTGACTCGGTACGTAACTGAAATGAAATTAATACCTAAATACAAATGTATAAACTGCAAAAACACATTTATTTACATATATTTTTCATATATATGTATATATATGTATTCATATATATGAATATTTTTATATATATGAAATATTTTCATATTTTTCATATATATGTATTCATATATATGTTCATATATCAAAAACAGACTATATAAGAAGTTTATTAAAAATCCAAATCCACACAATGAAGTTCAATACAAACAATTCAGGAACATCCTCATCAAGATAATCAGAGAAGCAAAGAAGCTACACTATTCAAATGCCCTTCACTGTAGTAAATCAAATGGAAAGAAAACTTGACAAATATTACATGAGCTGATAAATAGACACAAAACAAAACAAAAAATCCCAGAATCCATGTTAGATGAAGAAGATAATGAATATCAAACAGAACACATTCCTAATGCCTTCCAATAATTTATTTTCAACCATTGGCAGCAAATTAGAAAAGAAGACTACTGCTTCTAACAAAGATCTGACTGAATACATTGCAGGGCATGACTATGCTAATTGGGATCAAGACATGTACACTAATGAAATCCAAGTTGAAACAATTATAAAGTCACTGAACTCTGTTGGAGGAGGGGCTGATGGCATTAGTACAAAAACTCTCTCACTGACTTACAAAATTATCCTGAAGCAAATCACCCACTTCACCTCTGCCTGAGAAGTGGAGTTTTCCCTAAGCAACTAAAACAAGCCATAATTATCCCCATATTTAAGGCAGGAGAACTGAACAAATTCACAAATTATAGGCCAATTTCTATGCTACCAGTATTTTCAAAAATCCTTGAAAAGATGGTATATTCTTATCTCATGTCTTATCTGGAACTGAATAATATACTCAGTACACTCCAATTTGGATTTAGAAAAAAACATAGCACCTACATGCCAATTGCTCACATTTATGATGAAATTACAAAATCTTTAGACAATAAAGAACTTACTTGTGGTCTCTATATTGACTTGAAAAAAAGCCTTTGATGCTGTGAGCATGGACATTCTACTAAAAAAATCCAACATATTGGAATCTCAGGAACTCTACTCATGATATTACATTCATATTTAAAAGATCGTTATCAGCAAACAAAAATCAATGATATAATCTCCGATGCAGAGTGCATCACAATGGGAGTTCCACAGGGCTCCATACTTGGTCAATTACTCTTCCTTATATACATTAATGATGTGGGTAATTCTTTAGATGGAACATTCTACTTATTTGCTGATGATGCTGCTGTCATGATAAAAGCTACAAATATAAAGGAACTACAAATTAAAGTCAATGCCATTGTTACAGGAATAACTGAATGGTTTCAAGCTAATAGATTATCACTGAATGTCAAGAAACAAATTACGAAATTTATTCCAGTATGCCTAGTGCTGACTTAAACATAGCAATAAATTCTCAAAAGGTTCACAGGAAACAGCAAATCAAATATCTTGGTGTAATAGTTGATGAAAAATTAACATTGAAGTATCACATAGCATATGTTGCTGCAAAAACTAGCAGAAATCTAGGAATAATGGGAAGAGGGAAATACTTTATCACAAGTCGTGAATTAAAATACTTATATAATACTTTGATTATTCTCTATTTAAATTATTGTGCATATACTGGAATATATGGGGAAACAATTTTCCAACACGATTAGACAGAATTGTTCAAATACAAAAAAGGGCTTGAAGAATCATAGATAAACAGCACTATGCATACCCTACAAGTAAATTGTTTGTCAAATATAACATTCTGAAGTTCCCTCATATTGTGCAGGAACAGAGCATATTACTACTTCACAGATTTTTTAATCAAACATTACCAATCACTATAATGAATATGTTCCAATACTCATCACCAAGTAATTTAAGGCATGTTGATCATTTCCATGTACCTTTTCATCGAAATCCTATAGACTTCATTCCATACCATTTATAGCACCAAGAACTTGGAATACTATCATTGGTACAACATTTCCTTCCTGCAATCTTGTGCCTATTAAGAAACAAGATATACAAAAGTTATGAGAGTTGATTTCATTAGCTCATATATCACAAATTAACTAATGAGCAAAAATTAACCTTGATCATTTGCACACTACAAAATGTGTGCATGTGTGTGTATGTTTATGTATGTGAATGTTAGTATATGTGTATGTATGTATATTTGTATAGATATGTGAGTGCATATGTGTCTATGTATGTGAAGTATGTGTAGGTGTACATGTTTCATGTGTATGTATATGCAGGTTTGTGTGCTTGTGTATGTACATGATCCAACTTCTCCATTTTCCCCCCTCATAACACATTTCACTTTGTAGCCCCAGGAGTTCCTTGGTGTTACTAGCTTGCTACCTAGCTGAGGTGCTCCTGGGGCTACTTCTACTAATAACTGGTGGTGGCCTATCTGCAAACAAAAAGACAAAAAAAGATGCAACCATTTGTATTGAACAGCAGACAAATGACATATGTATTGGCATCCTGAGGCATTCCTAAGCTGGCTGTCCTAACTTTTGAATAGCTGGCGATGGGAAAGCCCAATATCAATCGAGCCTGTAATAATGCGTGTAGCCAAATAGGATAGGCTGCTACATACGAAACAAGGGTCGACATTAGGAGAAAAAAAAATACGGTCGGTGGGGGACTGAAATACACCAGAATACCTGTCTAGTCCCACTCCCTCCGGAGCTCGGAATCAATAAGGAGTCAATGGAGGCTGAACCCAGGCCTCCTGGCTTACTGGCTAAGCCACTGGCTCACCAGTTCGCACCTGCTAGATGTTGCTGTCTAGGACTGGAGGAGTTGGAAGATACCAAAGAAGACAATTACATAAGCATAGCTTAAACACCCGATCAGGGCAACCGGAACAGCGCAGATTCTGATAAAGGTAAACGTAAGCATTCCAGGTGTCTTCGCCAAGTAATATTGTTAAAGACGACCATTTTACCTACATTTAACCCGAAGGTTTATTATTGCATACAAAACGAGTTGAAAAAGAGCTTCTGATTTCTACATGGGTGTGATGTGCCTTCCATGATGTCGCTATTTTGAATCTCGTGTTCATCGCCCTCAGTGAATCATTACTAGTACCTAGGATAGCTACTTAACACGCGCCATGGAGGGCCTCTGAAAACTACGCGCACTGGAGGGGGAGGGGGGGGGCGGATTCCGCCCCTCTCCCCCCTAAGATCTCGGCTCCTATTAGAGCTGGAGAAACGAAATTCGCAGGGTGGATGGGTACGGTAGTGAACTCTATTGTGTGCAAATTTCATGACCTCAGATCGATATCTTCAAGGTTAAATGAGGTCACATTTGTCAAAATTGTCTTGTTTTGCGTGGCTTGGCTTGTCATTGTTAGGGATCGCTGTGATTGTGTTTAAATGCTCCAAAATGGGCATCAATGATGTTGTGGACATTACTAATGATGCAATGCAGATGCTAGACCCAACATTTGACCTCAGGTCACCTATGTAGCAGCACTTTATCAGGTCAGTTACCTGTTCCAGTTACCGGAACTGGGCCGCCCGCCCGACTGCTCCGTCGGGCAGCTCGGCGCAATCGGCTTCGTGAAGAAAGGAGTGAAGTGCATGAATAAAATATGGAAACGCAATAACAATCAGTACAAATGACAAACAGTGGTGCATTTATGACAACATTCCAGTTGATCAAGTTTGGTTCCATTAACCTGTCAAGAATTTGACCTGACTTGACCTCGGTGACCTAACATGACCTTGAAGCCATATAGGATATCAATATACATCAAACAAGTCGCTAGTGTTGCCAAGAACACTTCCCTTTTGCGAATATACGGGAAGCGCATCAACACCGATTTTTGTGGTCTAGCGCTAGGATTTTTTTTACTTTAATGGCCCCTAACTTGAAACGTTTTCGGCCGATTTCCATTTTTCTTGCTTTAAAGGACGCGCCGGTCATTTCTAAGCACGTACGCAGAAATTCACGTATATCGATCAGTAAAATCTGCAGTTATGTACGAAAAACCGGAGGGGTGGGCGGATTTCGCCCCTCCTCCAGTGCGCGTGTTAATGTAGCTATCCTAGGCATGGATGCTGGAATGAATGTGGAAGAACATTGAATGAATATGCTTGTCATATTCCTGCTTCATATTATGTGTAATCCTCCCCAACGATTAATGTAGCCTGCCCTGGGAACCTACAATGGCTACCGTAGCCTGCTCTGGAAATCTGCAATGGTTACTGTAGTCTGCCCTGGGAACCTACAATGGCTACCGTAGCCTGCTCTGGAAATCTGCAATGGTTACTGTAGTCTGCCCTGGGAACCTACAATACAATGGTTCTTGTAGCCTGTCCCGGGAACCTACAATTGTTAATGCAGCCTCTCCCTGGAACCTACAATGGTTACTGTAGCCTGCCCTGGGAATCTACAATGGTTATTGTAACCTGCTCTGTGAACCTACAATGGTTCCTGTAGCCTGTCCTGGGAACATCTAATGGTTACTATAACCTGCCCTAGAATCCTATGATGGTTACTGTAGCCTGCCCTGGGAACCTAAAATTGTTAATGCAGCATATCCCTGGAGCCTATGATGGTTTCTGTATCCTGTCCAGGAAACCCACAATGCTTACCCTGTACCTGTACCCTGTACCTGTACCCTGTACCGGCAACATGTAATGATTAGTGCAGCTTGCCCTGAGATCGCGGTAAGACGGTACACCCAAAGGACGCCCTCGCTTTTTTTCCGCAATGCTTTAAGAATAAGTCTGCAGCGTACAACTGAAAGCAATGACTGCATATTTAACTCAGTGCATCCAAATAACACATGTATTATAGCGACTAGAAGTAATCGGACAGATTCTGATCACTAATGCAGGTGGTCAACAACCTGGTCCCCCTCGTCTCCCTGGTCTCAACATTATTCCAGTGCTGTGCTGTTTTAATCCACCTCGACCTTCGGCTGCTGTCTTGATCACAGTTACAACATGATAACTTTGTGATATGCAGCTGTGGGATGTGCGAGATGTCTGATACCTATGATAACTACGAACGAGGAAATAGCCTGCCACTCAGATGGATGGAAAATATAGGCCAACCAGGATGGACTGAAGCTTGTAATTTAACGAGCCATTTTTCGGCATTCTAGGTAATTCAAATGCTCCAAATGATACCATCCCAGTAAGCTGAGACGATTATATTCCTATCCATCAAATCTGCTATGTTCTCACTGAAATAAGATTGGCCGACGCCACCATAGTGGCGTGGCGTGATGCAACACGTCGCAGAAGACTGCATCCATCCCGTCACGGAAATACTCGGCCGTCGCAGAAGACTGCATCCATCCCGTCACGGAAATACTCGGCCGTCGCAGAAGACTGCATCCATCCCGTCACGGAAATACTCGGCCGCAGTCGGGCGGACGTTGCCTGTGCAGCTCGCGAATATGCACTTCATCACACACCGCTGCACTGCATTGTCTATGTCCAGATGACAAATACGTCGCTGCCATCATTTCTGCTATTATCGTGATCATGTGACCATGATAGGTGATCAATGTGTGCAGCACTTGTGTTCTCAGCACCGTTCGGTGATCCGCATCATTCCATCGCATCATTTCTGTGCGCTCCAAATTGATGAATATCGACAACCCGACCGATTTGTGAAGAACTCATGTCTCATACTCGGGTAAATTCTGCATCTAGGGTATTCATTACACTGTCCTGGCGACACGGCATTCTTAGTGAATAATCACTGCATGGATAAATTGGTGAAAAGGGCATCTATACTGAGGAAAAGGGACACATTTACCGATAATACTGGGACAATTGGGACGTGAAGGGCAAACAGAGCACAACCACTGGATGTTAAGATAAAAGGACTGGGCGGGAACTTCCCATTCCATCCAGCATACTATAAATTCTCCACCTGCCGATGAAAAGCGAGAGTTGGAAATAAAAAAATAATACTGTTATCGTCCCCATGCGTAGCAAAAAAAGAGAAGTTCAATGCATTGTTTGCAGTGACGCTGTTATCGAAGCTCTAGCGCATAGCAATGCAACCATAAGAGCCTGCCATGAGTTAATGGATGGGCATAGTATAAATTTGCACTAATTTCGTACATTTTTACATACATGTATATACGTTCTATTTAGCACGCTTTTCACACAGTACTTCAGACGGAAGTGACTGATTCATTTTGGTGCTTTATGGCGCAGCAACTCTGTCCATTTTGCTTCCAACAACCGAAATTTGTTACACACAAAGTATATCTTTGATCTATGATTATGTGATAAGAGATGAGAAGTGACCCACATTGGCAGCGACGTTCTGGGGGATGCCTTGGCAAACGAACATGCTACACGCATGGGATACACGCAACATATATTGTGTATATGGCATATCGACAAAAGTCTTGCGCAATGAATGTCATTCTCGCAAGCCGAGACTGGCAGAGGCGAACATATTGGGTGTTGGCCCCTCGCAAGCATCACGCGAGGGTTTGTGTGCCTGGCATTCCTGCCTCAGGTCCCTGACGAAGGTGACTTCTGCCGTGGGTGATTTGCCGCGAGGAGGTCGCAGGTGGGATGATTGGGATGATTGGCGCGGCAGACCTTTGTGTGTTTGGTTACAGGGTACAGCACCAACACTGTACACCTAGAAATAACCTGCAATGAAGAAATGAAACATCGCGACAGAAGTTGAATCGAGTATGATACGAAGAGTAAACCAACAATCCACGACGACGATGCACGGACGAATCTGAACAAGCTCGCCGCTATTCATCATTAGTTTTGTTTTATTGTGTAATTTACGTGGAAGAACATCACTAGCTTGCCCTTGATTTCTTACTACAATTCTACTCATTGACCTCCTGATGCCTACCCTTGTCCTTGTTGCAGTCTATTGAGCCGGCACCGAGTGGCTGCAGTGCTCTAGACTGCAGCCTCCCTAATCCCTACGTCCTTTGCCGTTCGGCCAACTGATTTATTCATCTCCAATCTGCGCAATAATAGCCACCAGCTGCGTGGATGTACTTATCAGTAAATATAAATGCAATATAAAATATGTTGACGGCATCCTTGGCACGAGGTCCAGCCGATCGGGTTAACGCCAGCCTTCGGCCGGAGATGGATCCATGGGGCTAACGCCAGCCTCCGGTCGGAGATGGATCCATGGGGCTAACGCCAGCCTCCGGTCGGAGATGGATCCATGGGGTTAACGCCAGCCTTCGGCCGGAGATGGATCCATGGGGCTGACGCCAGCCTCCGGTCGAGGAGGGATCCATGGGGCTGACGCCAGCCTCCGGTCGGAGATGGATCCATGGGGCTAACGCCAGCCTCCGGTCGAGGAGGGATCCATGGGGCTAACGCCAGCCTCCGGTCGAGGAGGGATCCATGGGGCTGACGCCAGCCTCCGGTCGAGGAGGGATCCATGGGGCTGACGCCAGCCTCCGGTCGGAGATGGATCCATGGGGCTAACGCCAGCCTCCGGTCGAGGAGGGATCCATGGGGCTGACGCCAGCCTCCGGTCGGAGATGGATCCATGGGGCTAACGCCAGCCTCCGGTCGAGGAGGGATCCATGGGGCTGACGCCAGCCTCCGGTCGGAGATGGATCCATGGGGCTAACGCCAGCCTCCGGTCGAGGAGGGATCCATGGGGCTGACGCCAGCCTCCGGTCGAGGAGGGATCCATGGGGCTGACGCCAGCCTCCGGTCGAGGAGGGATCCATGGGGCTGACGCCAGCCTCCGGTCGAGGAGGGATCCATGGGGCTGACGCCAGCCTCCGGTCGAGGAGGGATCCATGGGGCTGACGCCAGCCTCCGGTCGAGGAGGGATCCATGGGGCTGACGCCAGCCTCCGGTCGAGGAGGGATCCATGGGGCTGACGCCAGCCTCCGGTCGAGGAGGGATCCATGGGGCTGACGCCAGCCTCCGGTCGGAGATGGATCCATGGGGCTAACGCCAGCCTCCGGTCGAGGAGGGATCCATGGGGCTGACGCCAGCCTCCGGTCGAGGAGGGATCCATGGGGCTGACGCCAGCCTCCGGTCGAGGAGGGATCCATGGGGCTGACGCCAGCCTCCGGTCGAGGAGGGATCCATGGGGCTGACGCCAGCCTCCGGTCGAGGAGGGATCCATGGGGCTGACGCCAGCCTCCGGTCGAGGAGGGATCCATGGGGCTGACGCCAGCCTCCGGTCGAGGAGGGATCCATGGGGCTGACGCCAGCCTCCGGTCGAGGAGGGATTCATGGGGCTAACGCCAGCCTCCGGTCGAGGAGGGATCCATGGGGCTGACGCCAGCCTCCGGTCGAGGAGGGATCCATGGGGCTGACGCCAGCCTCCGGTCGAGGAGGGATCCATGGGGCTAACGCCAGCCTCCGGTCGAGGAGGGATCCATGGGGCTGACGCCAGCCTCCGGTCGGAGATGGATCCATGGGGCTAACGCCAGCCTCCGGTCGAGGAGGGATCCATGGGGCTGACGCCAGCTCCCGCCAGCTGACGTGACAGTCGGCCGCAACGTCAGCTCACGGAAGCCCAGTCTGAACAGCAACTGGACGACCACAGCGCATTGTAGCGCCAAAAAAGATAATTACACGCCTCCTGTACCGAGTGAGATCCAAAGTAACACACGCACGCTAGTTCGCACACACACGCATCCCCCTCCCCTTCCACACACGCATCCCCCTCCCCTTCCACACACACACGCATCCCCCTCCCCTTCCACACACACACGCATCCCCCTCCCCTTCCACACACGCATCCCCCTCCCCTTCCACACACGCATCCCCCTCCCCTTCCACACACGCATCCCCCTCCCCTTCCACACACACACGCATCCCCCTCCCCTTCCACACACGCATCCCCCTCCCCTTCCACACACGCATCCCCCTCCCCTTCCACACACGCATCCCCCTCCCCTTCCACACACGCATCCCCTCCCCTTCCACACACACACCATCCCCCTCCCCTTCCACACACGCACGTTTTCCAAGAGCACCATCAAAGCGCCAGCGCAAGAAAGTGCTCGATATATTTCCTCACCTTTGCATTCAATTTGCATTAACCCTCGCCAGTCCAATATATTTCGTCACCACCCCACTGAATAGGGTGGTGATTGCCAATCCTCAACATGTCGCCCCCAGCACAGCCGTGGGACAAAAACCAACATGTGCCACCAGACGAATGCCATGGTAGCCGATTTTATACTTTTTGTCACCCAGTTGCATTCCAGGACAGATCAAAGTCCAAATTTTCGAACAGGCAGCAATCAGTAATAAGCAACTACAACCAAGCAGTGCACATGATCGAATCTGTTCGAGCAGGAGCGGCGAGCCCCCTCCTTAGCAACCAAAAGCACACTAGATGAGACAAGAAATTGTAATATCTTCACCACACAAAACCAGAAATTGTCGGCGCGCCTCACGCGCCAAAAGCGGTCTCTATTTCATCACATTTTCTTCCTCGCCCTCTCCTCTTCTTCAGAAAATCATGGCTGCGGCCCCGATAGCGGCATTCCATTTCTCTCCGTAACGTAACGGGCCAGGCCACGGTAAACCCGGCGGCTCATAAGAGGCGTGACAGCAATGGCTTGGCGTGACATACAATGGCTTGCAAACAAAGTTGCAAATGACTACTTTGGAGTTTACAAGCGCGCCAATGGCCAAATCGTCTGCAAAAAGCGTGCAGCAACATGAAATGTCACTCAACTTGGCACATCAACTGCAACGAAACGGGTAAAAGCTATTATTTTTCACAAGAGCTCGAAACATGGTTGCATACGTGACGTTGTAGCTCTCTGAACTGAGAGCTTAGTCAAGGAACTGAGATTACATGACCATTTTTGTAAACAAACAATCCAACGGATATGTCATTGGCCAAGTCACAAACGATTACGCATTGCCGCGTGCCGTTTCCGGGCGGTCGCGAAAAAAAAACAAAGGCAGTTTGGATCAGCTCTCTTGGATGGAGAAAGCTAGGAGTTTAAATTTCAATTCGATGAACTGCAGAATGAAAACGACACTAAAATATGCCACAGATTATTTCACCAGTGCATGCCACAGGAAAGGACCATCATCACGCAAGCCTGTGAACCAGAGGATGGAGCACGGCCCAAATGTTCCCCGCTCAGCGGTGAATCAATCAGCAGCACGGCCGCGCCCATTTGAGAGCCGTGCGACACCACCCAAACCGACGTCCTATAACAGCGCGGCAGCTGAACCTAGTTCAACGCGGCAGCTGAGCCTATGACAGCGCGGTAGCTGAGCCTATAATAGCGCGCACGCTGAGCCTATAACAGCGCGGCAGCTGAGCCTATGACAGCGCTGCAGCTGAGCCGATAACGGCGCGCCAGCTGAACCGAGCGCCCCAGCAGCTGGGAGGACGTGACCGGTCGGCGGCTGCCGCCAGCGGCGGCGTCGGCCGGGCGGCCGCCGGCACCGGTGGGCCGCGCCAGGCCACCGGCGGTCGATACGAGCGCCGCCGGCGTGTGGGACGTCCGACTGCGGCCGGCCCGGCTGCCGACGATGCCGGGCGGTGCCGGCGACCCGTCGCCACGCCGATATTGGCACCGCACGGTGGCGCCGCGGCTCGATACCGCCAAATTGCGCTCTCTTGTGACTGCTCGCACGCCGCTGGTGCCCGCAAGGCACATAGGGAGTCAACATTGCACCCTGGGGGGGGGGGGATCGCTGGTGATAGCAAGCCCGCTTACCTAATATCTGCAAATGAACTGAGATTCCGATATATGCTGCTAACTATTCCCTGTCGACACTGGATCAGTGACCCTTTTATATGGTACCGTGGTGTGGCCGACTACCAGCTCGCTATTGTTATCTGTGTGCGATTGACACCAGCTGTCTTTACACAACCCTCCTTCTGAAATAGCCTCAGCATCCACAGTACTAAGAAGACGTCGCTGTTTCTGATCGTCTTGCGGAATTTTTACTGGACAGCTAATGCACTGTACACAAGATTGGCAAGGTACGAAGTTAATGGCTGGCATGTTCTGCCACTCGTCGTTGGCGTTGGATCTTTATCATCCATTGTCATTACTTTCCTCACATATTTTCCGTTAGCAGAGAACACAAATAGCACAAATAGCACGATGTGCATATGTACGAATTTAAGTTGCCGTATCGTATGAAGCGAGGATTTGTGGCCTGAGGCTGATAACAATACGGAATGTCGCAATACCATCAGCATCATACCAATCATATAAAACATCACAACGTTCATGGTCCATGGTGGACCTGTCAGTCCACACTCATATGAAAGCTGTGAGCGTCAGTTCGAACGCCGCTCGGAGAGTGCGTGTTGCAGTGTCAGTTCGAACGCCGCTCGGAGAGTGCGTGTTGCAGTGTCAGTTCGAACGCCGCTCGGAAAGTGCGTGTTACAGTGTCAGCAACACTGCGGTGATACCGACACCAGACTCGTAGGTAATGATGTTCTTAATGTCAGAAACACCATGGAATTGTTTACATTAATCCCAGGGAATCCAAGCCATGTCGGGTGAAATTCGAAGAATGACCGAGTTCACTATATCCCATTTGGCATGGAATAACCTTAACCTGTGACCTTACCGAGCTCAGCGTAAAACTCACCCCAGCACATCTTCCCTGAAGGCTTGTATGTGCGGCCATCTTAGTTTCCTCAGATGGGGAGGGCTGAATGTTTTTCACTGTTTCACTGCATACGCAGAGTCACTGGCGGATCTAGCCCACCGGTTTGGGGGGGGCCAACTTTCGGTTTACGGGTCAGCCTCCCCCTCCCCCTCCCGAGGGGAGGGGGAGGGGAGGCTGACCAAACAATTATAACAAAATACCTTTAAAATTGGAGATTATTTCACCCGGAACGCTATTTTTTAACCTCAGCAGAGGTTACTGCATTTTAATTCAGTTTACTTTTGTTGGTTTGGGGGGGGGGGGGGCCAAAAGACACTATGGCCCCCCTTTGAAGCGCTTGGGGGGCCATGGCCGGAATGCCCCCCCCCCCCTGGATCCGCCAGTGCGCAGAGTCCCTCAACCGAGTGCTAATGACAGGGGCGTGTTTCGTAATTAATCCGATTGTATGCTCAGGTAGCTTTACAGGATTAGGGCGTGCGCTGGGCACTAAGGTGGCCTGTCATGTAGACCTGTCAGTCCACCACGTACATTGCATCAATGTACATGGATCATGCGGTGGGCTATGACCCAGATGGTCGCCATCTCCGGTCGTTAGCGCTCGCTTTTCGGGTTTGCGCTGACAAATTGCCAGGTTAAAGCTAATCCCTGAGGATTTAATTTTACGGCCACAGTCCTTCTCAGAGATACGTTAAACGATGCATATTTAAATGGGAACGCCTGCACCAAAATCCATGATGATAAGAGATGATCTTGGGATTCCGTTTTTTTTTTAAATCTGACGTGGCGAAGTAAATGCTTCGTCTACGTGGAAAGGAGTTGCAGGATATGCCTTGGTGTCTCCAATTGCGCTACCATAAAATACTGAAAAGACGGTGTCGGAAAAAAACTTGCTACTTCTTGACGCATATGACTAATCTGCGTGCTATATGACCAACATATATGCTACTTATCTGTCAGAGCTGCATAGCAACTCTATTGTAAACAGGGTTGCAGTTTGGTAAAGGACCACATATTGTCCAATGTTTGCGTGTATAGCATGAACACACTGAAATGGCCAAGGATTACCAGAAGAAGGTGGAGGGTTTTTCCAGCCGAGGTCATTAGGTAGATCAATCAATTATGCAGTGCTGAAATCGGTGGAAGGAGATGGCCCGAGAGACATGTTTTATCCAGCGGCATTACGTAGTCCAAGTTGCGGGGCATATTAAGCCGGTGCTCCACGCTAGAAGCAACATTCCTAAACAACTATTCCTCAAGAGATCATACCAAGCTCTTGGGTTTCAAGCAAGTCCCAATAACGGGGAGCGACTAACGTTTTAACCCTATTCCGGTAGGGGAGGAGCAGATTCAGCCCTCCCCCTCTCACACTGTGGTTTCTCGCCTGCCGCTCCCTAACGCTTCGTGATAGGAGCATGGAACTCGGATACTTTTCCAAACTTTCTTTTTCTACTTCGTGCTAATTTTTTTGCTCAATAACGGTAACAGAGGCTCCAGTGGCGAATATTGGGAGCTACCGAATATTGGGACCAATTGTTGTGAGAACTTGTGCAAGAAAAGTCGAGGTAAGTTGAGCCAATTTTTACTTGAGTGAGGTTTGAGCGCATGTGGTGAGGAAGATTCATTATTTGTGACCATATTCTGAAAGATCGATCTTTTGGGCACAAAGGAGCCTCATAAAAAAAAATTATCAAGCAATTATAAGAAAGTGGTATTTTGAGTTGTTCTGGAATATCGCCCTTGTCTCAACTTACCCAAGACTTGAGATAAGTTGATCGTAGTGGTGGGGTAAGTTGATCACAAGCCTTATCTATGTTTAAAAATGTTGTGACAACCACTGGGAAGTGCTACTTTTAGTGTTGCAGGGTTGTTATGCTAATTTTGGTCACCTCACGTGTTCTGGCGAAAAAGGCATGAAGCAATCAGAAAATGCCAAGTAATATATTTCGACATATATTTTCGCTGCCTTTTTATCTAGCATTGTCGCACCATAATTAATTACATAACAACCTGCTCAACGCCAATAGGCTGAAGAACAATTTACGCCAATTTATTTGATGTGTCATGGAACAAAATATCAGCAACATGCAACACATTACTAGACCACTGCTTAACCGCGGCTCATTTTACCCCGGTCGCGATTGCTCAACTAGCCCCACACCTACCCTCACTTTAAATTAAATATTGCTGCCCATCTCCTGATCATCCCACACCAAAGTTGCTTGCATGGATTTTAACACGCGCCCTGGAGGGCCTCTGAAAATTACGCGCACTGGAGGGGGGGGCGGATTCCGCGCCCCCCCCCACACACACTAAGATCTCGGCTCCCATTAAAGCTGGAGGAACGAAATTCGCAGGGTGAATGGGTACTGTAGTGAACTCTATTGTGTGCAAATTTCATGACGATAGATCAATATCTTCAAGGTCAAGTGAGGTCACATTTGTCAAAATTTTCTTGTTTTGCGTGGCTTGGCTTGTCATTGTTATGGATCGCTGTGATTGTGTTTAAATGCTCCAAAATGGGCATCAATGATGTTTTGGACATTACTAATGATGAAATGCAGATGCTAGACCCAACATTTGACCTCAGGTCACCTATATACCTTTATCAGGTCAGGTACCTGTTCCAGTTACCGGAACCGGGCCGCCCGCCCGACTGCTCCGTAGTACGCAGAAAATCACGTATATCGACCGGTAAAATCTGCAGTTATGTGCGAAAACCGGAGGGGTGGGCGGATTTCGCCCCCCCCCCCCTCCAGTGCGCGTGTTAAAATAAGACACATGCCCACAATTGTGTGCGATGTTCCGGAGCCTTACTGTTACGAATTGAGGAAAAGAACATTTCCAAGTCAAGGAAAAAATACCACAAACCTTTTCTAAAAACATTTTGTTCAAGGCTAACAATATATCTTCCGCTCCATGGCCCCATCCAACCAAAAATGACTTCCTTTCAAATGTCAGCAGGCGGCTTGTAAGTTCTCATAGCACCATATGAGGGGAAATAATGGGGGTGGCTCAACTTACCCAGAGGCTGACCTCACTTTCTCCCACAGCAAACGCATCTGAATATTTTCATTGTTTTGCTGTTCGGATGACTATAATTAGTAATTCAATTGCTCATGCTATCTTCCTTACCTACGGAAGTGTTTATTTAAAGCCCAATTGTGTCAGGGGCGGATCCAGGGAAGGAAAAAATGGGTAACATGCGACTGGCTTTCTCAAAGCGGTATCATTTTTGTTGCCATCGAAAAGTTGGGAACGTGAGGTGAATTCGGGACAACCGGTAATAATGCATTATAAGTAGTGGCAGAGCCAGACAACTCTCTAAATGGCGGATCCAGGAGATGGCAGAGATGTTCGGGACATGCCTCATTAATTGTTATCTTCATTTTAAACATTTTAACTTTTTTTGTATCTTAGCACTTGTTTAGCATTCGCAGTATGATTTTGCACCTTCTTAACTTTCCCCCTGGCCATACGCGGCTTCGATGTTCGCCGGGCTTGTGGTACTCGTGAAGAGATATCGTCCGATCAGTGCCAATGGTCAGTGAATGGGATTGGGAATTGTTGTCATCGCTTTGAAAATGATAATATGGCCAAGTATAATTTCCAGTGAATAAAGCGTGAGCTGAAGCATTATAGCGAGTTATGAGGTTATCAAAAGATCACGACCGGGCCGAACCGGGTCGGATCGAGTTGGGTTGGGTTGGATAGCTTGAATGAACCTTGTTCGTGCATACACAACATTGGACTGGCTCGGGCTTCACATTCCCTCGCAATCAGACTTAGCACCAAAAGCTGTTCTTGGATGTCATTTTGGTGGCCCAATCGAACACGATGAAATCTGTGCGCTCCAGTTCAATAATGGATACCGTAGATATTAATCCATTCACTATTACACTATTACTTCTACACGTGTGCTACATTCCATTATTGTCGAGGCAGACATAAACGAGCAAAACATGAGACGGCGTATGCTCTTCGTCCCAATCCCATACGCATCGTCATAGTTGCCATGCCATAACATGATATGCAGACAATTGTAAGTTTGAACAGCGGCACTGGTGTTGCGAGTCCGTTGGTACCCAATGTTCGGTCCGCACGTTAAATTTGCGAGACAAGATTTACATTTCCATCACATGAAAAGGCGAGGAGGAAGTATATAAATCGAGCTTACCATCGGCATGGCCGTGCGCATGCCCACCGACGCGGTGTTGGCCAGGGAACCGTCACCCACATTGTCGTTGGGTCCGGTGGGATTCGGTCTGCAAACAAAGAAGAATCATGTCAACGTGACATAAGCACCAAATATTTCAAGAGATCATTTCAAATCAGCACATTGAGCCAGATTCACTTCAAAGCCGACGATAAATCAATGGGACGTGCAATGTACATATGGTGTAGAAATGCAAATGGTGAGGTACAAAACTGCTTTCTTTCGTTGTTTTGAGCTTTAAGCTAATATTTCAGTCTACATCTCACGAAAGGCTACGAGTGTGTGTGTGTGTGTGTGTGTGTGTGTGTGTGTGTGTGTTGGAGGGTAGTGTGTCAACCATACGACCTTGCCTATATCCTAGCATATGGGCATTTCCTGCACCAATATGTGCGTTATCAACTGTATATGAGTACCTGTACACTACAGAAAGCATCGCAAAATGTGTTCCATGCCGTTCAAAAGGCTGTACTAAAGTGGTTCGTACTGAAGACCGCATGATCTGGTGAGTATTATTGTCATCGTTCCACACATTCGCACTACCAGCATGTCATGAACCGCATACATATTTATAGAAGACGAATATACTCGTGTAAACTGACACCCAGATCGAATGCTGTTGGCCATCGTCCATGAACTTTGTGCTGTCGAATATTCGATTGCGCACGGGAATGGCAGCACACATGTGGAATGCAATGGGCCGGCCGTAATTCATTCGTTAAACAAAATGTTTGGGTGCACAACTTTTACACAACCAACTTTTGCTTCCATTCAAATCTGGTCAGCTTCATTTTGGTATACGGGAGATGATACTTGGAATAGTCCGATTTGGTTTCCTCTTTTTGCTCCTTTCCTTGTTCCTTGTTTGTTCATTTTTTCGTGTTTTGCTCAATTTGAAACACGTAAAAATCAGCTCAAGCAATTCCGTGCCGGAAGATTAGTATGTACCTGATCGTCCACAGGTATCTTCCGAATACATTACCATGGCCAATGCGTGAACGCTCCATATGTTGGCGGGACCCCTTCCCCTTCCAGAATCACGTCATATTGGAGGGCTCGGCTGAGGCGAACACAAGCAGAAATTATGTGCTAAATGTTAATCGTAAATACCCACAGAATTGTACATGAATGTCTGTGTTGTAAACACGCCTGTCGCCGAACTCGGTCCACGGCTGACACATCGACTTCAGGTGCTCACATTAGGCTTATGAGGGCACGTGCACAGCTTAGGATTGTTGGTGCGTGTGCATCAATGACGTCACGGTAACGCCTGACGTTGATGCATTATCAGTGAGCTGGCTTCACCGAAGAACCTGAGCATGGTCGGCGAAGGGTGGCGACGGGCCGCCGAAGAACCAGGGCCGAGGCCCAATCACGAAGTGTCCTACAATGACCCATCAGTCATATTCGAAAATCCCTTCAGTAAGAAACAGCCACAAAGCGCACCCTTAACTGGGAACATTTGTAAGAACGGTGTGAAAATGTTTTCTGATTTATTTTCTTTCGCACTTTAAGGTTTGCATGTGTGCTTGCTCTGAAGGGTGGACATAAGCCAGAGCATGTCGAAACCGGTCTTTGGCAGCACCATACTGCAGTTTCCGCGAACGCGTTCATATAGTTTCAAGTACACCAGCAAGCGGCCTTGTAACCATGAAACTCCAACAGCTGAAACAACTGTAGCACACGTGGTGCATTGAAGACGCCCGAACTAATGTGATGAAAAAAAGTTATGTGACTTTCGTTCGTGCTTCAAGGTCAAGGTTCGTATTTTCCTTATTAGTGCACTTGTGCTGACATCGAGTGCGACACATCTGCCCTGTTTCATAGCCAGTGATCGATCAGTGCCTGGGAGGAAGGTCACACATTTCCTCGCAACGTGTCCGTACGACTACGGCTATGGTTCGATACTGGCGTGACACCTATGTGTCACTATTAGACTGATACCGTGGCACACTTCCCAACATGACCTGGAGCCTAATATTCTTTCACACGCTACCGCGAGTTCAGTTGAGGTCGGTGAAATCATGGGTGAAAGCATCGCGAGATGCTGGGAATGGCCACCCTCGTTGCCCCGCAGGTCAAACAAGTTCGGACGAGAGCAACTTTAGTCTCGGAGAGTTCAACTTTATCCAGGCCGATTAACTGTGAGTCGTCAAACCTGACACTATCATGAAGCTCGTGCCTATAGGTAACGGTACAGTTACTCCCCGAGCGATTTTGTGTTCTCTCCCGCGATCCGGGGGGGGGGGGGGGAGGGGGCAGCATTCCTTGTCTCCTCCAACATACAATTTTATTGCGGCCACGGCAAACAGTAAGCAGTGACACACCTTGTGCCAGCATGCTCAGCAACATATCCGCTGCTGATCATTTGGCTACAAGTGATCAGGGCATGTGATGCTGCGGAACCATGACCTCATTTCTGGAGAAATGCTTAGTGATATTGTAGAATATTGTGGAATATTGTGTGCGATAGATTACGCTTAATATTGATGAGACGTGTTTTAGGCTGATTGCCTTCCAACACATTATATTTTCCCATTTAACTGATTGCTGATTAATCCTCAGATCGTGTGATTTCTGCTAATTGTGTTTCACATGAGCCGCCTTGTTAATCTCGACCCAATTTCAATCACTTCGCATGCCTTCCAATATAATTTCTTACTTCCTCTGCTTTGTATTGATTTCTTCCACTCACTTCATAGCTGCTTCGACTAAAAAACTTGGCTTATGAAGCTGCCAATTTCATCTTTGTCTGCTCGACAGATGCGCGCACCTACCTATTTGGCTATATTCGCAACACCCAAGAACCGAGTCCGAAGCAAAACATGCACGTATATGGATTTATATCAAACAAATGTTGTTCTAAAACAACCCCTTACCACCATAGCTATCGATATTATATGTTCTCTCAGATTCATACAACGCTTGACATTTAGCAATACTACGGCAACAAACTGTGCTGCCTACAACAGAAATGAAAAAGAGGAAGTACGCTAAGTATTGCATAAACATACGAAAATATGGCAGAATTTGGGTGAGATAGCCAATACAACGCATAGCATGCAATAACGGTTGTCAATACGAACCTGGTGGGCTCTTTCAATGTTTTTTTTTGTTGTTGAAAATACCGGTATATTGTTCTGTAGATGTCAGTTCAGTGGGACTCGGATCATCAGGCGTACTTGGGGGGGGGGGGCACGCCGTCCCAGTACATCGGCAACTAAGAGGGACAGCGACACAAAATTTTCAGGATAGGTGCGGGGTACGGGAACACTAAGTGCTGGCGTTGGCACTCTCTCAGGTACAGATCATCTTATGGCGACTAATCAAAATAAGTTGTTTCGTGGAACCTTGACTTGGTCCGGTTTGTCTTGACCCAGAATAACATAAACTGGGTCATGGTGGTACAAACAGTCCGAAGACCTTTATCTGGTGTGTTGGTTACCGATACCAACACTGACACAGCACAAAAGCACCACGATACAGCACAAAGCTTCCAGGTTGGTCGGATTCCAACAAGCATCCTTCACCTTATGTGCCGACAAGTAAAAAGTTACCGACCACGAAATCCCACCAACGACTAAGCCGATCAAAACATAATGCAAGTGCGCACCAACAGGCAAGAGCGTCTGAATTCCACCATGTTTTTCTTTTGTATTTTCCGAAAGGAAGGTGAGACGGCGGCAGTGTCGGCCTACTCCGATAACATACCGTTAGGCGTCAGACGCAATGTTAATGCAGATATCGGGGGATCTCCAGTAAAGTAAAGAAAACAGGTAGGTTCCTGATTTCATTCAAAAACTCTGAAATATGCGCCCGCGACAAGCGCGCCCGGATGCTCACTAGTGTGTGCGCGAAGAATATAGTCACAATCTATGAGACTCTGCCTCCATAGGATGTGGTGCGAAGTGCATTTATTAAAGTTAGCTTCCCTTCAGACGTCGATTTCATTGTCACTTACAGTGATATATTGCGCACATTGTTACTTTGCGTATTGTCTTCTGGAACTACTTTCATCCACCATAGACGGCGGGGAGCGGAACCATTCCCTGACCGTTAATGGGCCCCAACGCCAAAGTTACAGGCAGATTTTCATAGTTGAAACGATAGACGATGTGCCTAGCATGATTTCCGCCACCATTGAAATTGAGGCCGACAGGTTCCCTCGGTATTGTTTAAGAACATTACGCTTATGGGCGTTGAAAGTATAAAAGTATAAATTGAAGGTATAAATCACTTATAAAAGTGATTTTGATGAAAAGGTTAGATATCTATAAAAGTAGTCGGATATGGCATCAGAAGGCAATTGATTTTATGCCGGTTTATTTGCGACCATTGGAAATTAATTTGCTAGTGTAGAGCATCTGATCTACAATTAAAAGGAATACAATGTGATAATTTGAGGCACAAATCCTGAAATTCGGTGCAAAAATGATAGGGTTTAAAACTTCATGGAATTTATTCAAGAAGATATCAAATTGTAGCGCGTTCGATTTTCGTTTAGTTAGGAACATTGAAATTGTCAGCGCATCACACAGATGATGTATGACGCGTTTTATTACAAGGTTGAGTGGCCAATGCTCCCATTTACTTTCAGGGCAAAGTGACAAAGTGAAATGATTTGGTACTAAAACGAACTACACATCATAGGAGAGCTTGTTTGAATGTTGTTCAACTTGACCATTGGAAATTGCTTCCACCTCCTCTAGAAACTAGAATATAGCATTAACCGTAGCAAGCCCACCTGGTGGTGTTCTTTCACAAACCCACCACCCGAGCGGCGCCACCGGGATTATGTCCGCTCATGACGCCTAGCGCTAATTTCATCCACTGGTCACTACGTCATCCATGCAACCTCAATTATATCAGAACGAGCACAGTAGCCGGAGGGGTTTTGCGAAAATTAACAAGACGAAACCTATCTCGGAACTTACGCAGCTACTGCGAAGAACGCAAAGCGGGTTCTTGAAGAACGCACAGTTCAGTTCTTGTTGCAAATCGGAGCCAGCGTGCTTCGCCTCTGCTGGCATGGCACCCGTTTATAGAACTATACAAACCTATGAATGTATAACGCCACCTCATAGCATTACGACTTCACGCTGTAGCGCTGCAACTACCCTTACCCTTCTACAACTTGAATGACCCACAATCCTGTGTTGCTGGTGCCACTCAGAAGTGTCCAATGCTCACCTCTGCACAATCAAGGAAGCCCCACTGCTGGGACACTGATCGCTCCTCTGGAACGACATGCCAACCCTCTCTCTCCCCTCTCTCAATCTCTCTCCCCCCCCAAATATATATATATATATATATATATATATATATATATATATATATATATATATATATAAATATATATATATATATATATATATATATATATAAAAAAAAAAAAAAAAAAAAAAAAAAAAAAAAAAAAAAAAAAAATTTTTTTTTTTTTTTTATATTTTTTTTTTTTTTTTTTTTTTTTTTTTTTTTTTTCTCTATGTCTCATGTCTCTATGTCCTATGTCTCTATGTCCTATGTCTCTATGTCTCTATGTCTCTATGTCTCTATGTCTCTATGTCTCTATGTCTCTATGTCTCTATGTCTCTATGTCTCTATGTCTCTATGTCTCTATGTCTCTATGTCTCTATGTCTCTATGTCTCTATGTCTCTATGTCTCTATGTCTCTATGTCTCTATGTCTCTATGTCTCTATGTCTCTATGTCTCTATGTCTCTATGTCTCTATGTATATATGTCTCTATGTCTCTATGTCTCTATGTCTCTATGTCTCTATGTCTCTATGTCTCTATGTCTCTATGTCTCTATGTCTATATGTCTCTATGTCTCTATGTCTCTATGTCTATATGTCTCTATGTCTCTATGTCTCTATGTCTCTATGTCTCTATGTCTCTTTGTCTCTATGTCTCTATGTCTCTATGTCTCTATGTCTTTATGTCTCTATGTCTCTATGTATCTATGTCTCTATGTCTATATGTCTCTATGTCTCTATGTCTCTATGTCTGCATGTCTGCATGTCTGCATGTCTGCATGTCTGCATGTCTGCATGTCTACATGTCTACATGTCTCTATGTCTCTATGTCTACATGTCTACATGTCTCCATGTCTCCATGTCTCTATGTCTCTGTCTCTATGTCTCTGTCCCTATGTAACTGTTCGTAGCTTGCACAATACCTCAAAGATATAAAAGAACATATTTTCGCAAGAGTGGCATACTTAGATCAGCTATAAAATGCAAACCAGTTCCATTCCTCCTCTCAAAATGAATGTTGCAACCTCGTTTGGCTCAATGCGTTAGAAAATATATTTCCGAAAGAGGGTTGATAACATGCTATAAATTCTGACCACGCACGCACCATCCGCACCAAATTTGGTTGCGCAACGTTTAGCTGATTCGGCCTAGTTGCTACCCTCGCAAATGATTATATGTTCCGGTCCTAAAATTATAGAGAGCACGCTGTGTCCGTAATGAGCTGATTGTCTTTCTTGTCATTTGATGTAACTCCCGATGTGTGAGCGGATCGGAGGGGATCAGGGAATCCGCCACGCAATCCCTTCCTTCCCTTCGCAAACCGACAAGTTTGAACCACATTTTGTGATTTCTCAAGAAGCCAACACTATTTCATGAAAAGCACTTTGTTTACTGTATTTCTAGCTGTAACGTATTTCAAGTCGGTTGAGTTTTTACACGGTCTTATTGGTCCCTGGTGCCATTTGGTCCCGCCAAACAGGCTTGACCCCACTCAAGCCTATCGGCTGGATCCGCCAGCGTTCCCATAATTATACGATCACACTCATGATCATTGCATGATCATTATCAGCCGCATCATCGCCATACTTCGACAGGCGAACTCGATGTCTAAATTTCATTCTCATATTTGCAGATTTCTATATATATACTCTATATAGATTTATCTATATAGACTATATTTGCACCTTTCAGCCTGTTACACAATTCACCCCGGTGGATTTCACGATACCATATTCCAGGTTTAATTTCAGGTTGGTACATACCACAACTCAAGCGCTAATGGTCGCAGGAACAGTGGCAACGCCCTTTCTAAGGAAATGCCCCTATTATCTATCAATAATCCGCACAGGCACAGTAGAAATAAACAAAACGGCACCAGACAAAAAAAGTTCCACGAATGTCACGACACTGACCTAGCCTCTCGTCTAGTCAGTCATCCAGGTCAGGTCAGCTTGACCTGGTCTTCGTCAGTCCTAATCCTCTAGTCAGCTTGACCTGATCTTCGTCAGTCCTAGTCCTCTAGTCAGCTTGATCTGGTCGTTGTCAGTCCTAGTCCTGTAGTCAGCTTGACAATAATGAGCAATATTATACATCATTAGTTGCGGAACAAATAAGTATAAATATCTTACTTAATTTTGGACTCTTGAACAATATTGGTTCGCTGATTGATATTATTTCACATTTTCTGTATTTAACATTTTAGGGTGCTTCACATAGTATCAAATATCATCGACTGACCTGACACTTCCATAACAAAATAACAGACAACTGGGTGGTCGGAGTCTTTGACAACAAGGTTTTTTGTTGTTGTTTTTTCTTGTCTATCTAATTCGAAAAGCAATATTCGTACCACAACACCGTCAATTTCACCCCCATCCGTGTGAAAATCGGCAAACCGGAGCTGCTTAACATTGTACGCTTCAACTCCTATGCAGTGGGCGAATTTCCAGGTAGGAAAAAGGTTACAAGGGATAATTCATAGTAGAACTGGAATGAATGCGTATGGTAATCAACGGAGAACATCCGCGGAAAAGTGGATCACTCTAATGCCAAGGTCTATTTGACGGAAAATCACTGGGGAAGTGGATCATTTAAGCCGGTGTTGACTACGGAGCATCAGATCAGGACCTCGGCCACAAGGAATACCACTTCGTTGAGCGGACGTGCTATTACACACAAGAGAGAGAGAGAGGATAATTTGACCAGTCGCTAATCCTTCAATAATATATCACCGAGAGGAAAATTGCTCGCAGTGAGCATGTTAAAATATCATGGGCAGGGCACCGAAGATTCAAAGCACTTGAAGCAGACAGGTATGATCTATCGTAGCGGACATGACGGGTGGACGTTAGACGGCCGCTGCCTCCAAAAGTTACGAATTAACAGGTTCTAGTCTCATCATTTTCGTTCAGGCACATGGCTTTTGTCGGCGCGCCAAACTGCCACATAGGCACTGGATTCGTCGGATCAGCGAGTGTCTGACTCAACCGTGGTGCCCCGCTCACTCACAAAAGCTTAGAAAAGAGGGCCTTCATGGCGTCAGGGCAGCTCTCATTTCCCACTCGGCCGGGCACCGCCGACTCGCCGCTCGCCTGGGCACCGCCGACTCGCCGTTCGCCAGGCACGGCTCACTCGCTGGTCCCACCGTCACTGGCCGACATCGCCCAGCACTGAACGCCGACTAACCAGCTGCACTGTCCGGCCGCCGTCGACGTCGGCGGCGCGCCCCCCGACCGTGAGCGACGCCCCTCCCCGCCATCCGGCCGGTGCGGCCCGGCGCGCCGTCGCTCATGTACCGTCGATCGCCGACGACGCTCCAAGTCTGCTGGCACTCGGCCGTCCATCGGTTGTTGTTCAGCGAAGTGGCCCGTTGTGATGTCGGGCAGTGAATCTGCCGCATCTTCGTCTGTTGGTCCGCCGTCTGTCGGGCAGTGAATCTGCCGCGTCTTCGTCTGTTGGTCCGCCGTCTGTCGGGCAGTGAATCTGCCGCGTCTTCGTCTGTTGGTACGCCGTCTGTCGGGCAGTGAATCTGCCGCATCTTCGTCTGTTGGTCCGCCGTCTGTCGGGTAGTGAATCTGCCGCATCTTCGTCTGTTGGTCCGCCGTCTGTCGGGTAGTGAATCTGCCGCATCTTCGTCTGTTGGTCCGCCGTCTGTCGGGTAGTGAATCTGCCGCATCTTCGTCTGTTGGTCCGCCGTCTGTCGGGCAGTGAATCTGCTGCGTCTCGGTCAGTTGGTGCGCCGTCTATCGGGTAGTGAATCTGCTGTGTCTCGGTCAGTTGATTCGCCGTCTGTCGGGTAGTGAATCTGCTGCGTCTCGGTCAGTTGGTCCGCCGTCTGTCGGGTAGTGAATCTGCTGCGTCTCGGTCAGTTGGTCCGCCGTCTGTCGGGTAGTGAATCTGCTGCGTCTCGGTCAGTTGATTCGCCGTCTGTCGGGCAGTGAGCCTGCTGTGTCTCGGTCAGTTGGTGCGCCGTCTATCGGGTAGTTTGCTGTGTCTCGGTCAGTTGGTTCGCCGTCTGTCGGACAGATTGTCTGCTGCCTGTCGGACAGATTGTCTGCTGCCTGTCGGGCAGATTATCTGCTGCCTGCCGGTCAGTCGGTCGGTCAGTCGGTCGGTCAGTCGGTCAGTCGGTCGGTCAGTCGATATGCCGACTGCGGCTCAGTCAGTCAGCCGACTAATGAGCAGTCTGTTGCCTACTGCCCGTCGACCAGTCGGTCGGCCAGAATGCACACAGTCTATTGATCAGCCAGTCTGGCGTGCGTCGATCGGTTGGTGTCAGTGCACTGTCGGCAGAGTCGTACGCATGCTGCAGGTCAAGCTGACTTCGGCTCTCGCAGGGGAGCAGGGAAGCTCCACGAGGGCTTCCAACGAGATCCATGCAGAACTCCACGGAAGTACCTACATAATGTTGTGGAATGGACACAGAGGCAGTGGCAGCAGCAGCTGGCCGACGCCATAGGTCGGCCGTGTCGCGCCGGCCCCGCCGCGTCTGCCGGGTCGTCGTGGGCGCCGAGCAGAGCGATCGAGTGTGGGCGGCCGACGATTTTCCGGCACAGCCGGGCGGCCCGACCCGGGCGTCGGCGCTGGCGCTGCAGGAGTCAACGGCGCCGCGCCGGCCGGCCCGTCCAATCAATAGCGACACACCCAGCGACGGCGCCGGCCGGCTCTGCGGCACTCCGTCCGGCCGAGCTGCCCCCGCCGACACGTGTCACGCGGCCGGCTCTGCGGCACTCCGTCCAGCCGAGCTGCCCCGCCGACACGTGTCACGCGGCCGGCTCTGCGGCACTCCGTCCGGCCGAGCTGCCCCCGCCGACACGTGTCACGCGGCCGGCTCTGCGGCACTCCGTCCGTCCAGCCGAGCTGCCCCGCCGACACGTGTCACGCGGCCGGCTCTGCGGCACTCCGTCTGGCCGAGCTGCCCCGCCGACACGTGTCACGCGGCCGGCTCTGCGGCACTCCGTCCGTCCAGCCGAGCTGCCCTCACTGACACGTGTCACGCGGCCGGCTCTGCGGCACTCCGTCCGTCCAGCCGAGCTGCCCCCGCCGACACGTGTCACGCGGCCGGCTCTGCGGCACTCCGTCCGGCCGAGCTGCCCCCGCCGACACGTGTCACGCGGCCGGCTCTGCGGCACTCCGTCCGGCCGAGCTGCCCCGCCGACACATGTCACGCGCACGGCGGCGGCTGCGGTGGCCGGCTCAGCCACGCCGCCACTGCCGCGCCTCGCACGCACAGCAGCCACTCCCGGGCGCAGAGTGAACGCGCGGCCGGCCAGCCCTCCAACCAGCTAACTAGAGTAACTAGCTACTAGCAAACCCAAGTAGCGCAGAATCAGGCCTCCGTCCGATTCTCGAGCAGGCGGACAACAACCCCACAATGTTAATTTCAATTGAAAACGACAGTGAATGGCGATAAAACACGCTGATCAAAGTCAGTAGTCGAAGTCATACAATATACACCCAAGAAACATGAGCTGATCTAAGAATCTTCATAGAGACAGAGTTCCTCGGAGGGAGGGGCATGACGGCGCTCCTCCGATAAAAACAAATTCAGCGAGGTAGGAGTGCACTCTAGCATTTCCTGAAAAGGTGCCTTTTCCGGCCAGGGGAGCACTACATTTATATGTGGGTGGGGGAACATGCCCCCAGTGCCCCCCCCCCCCCCCTGTATCCGCCCCGACAGCAAAAAGAGCATCCTTTTCCTTATTCCTAAATATCGCAATACGTCTGACCTTTTTCTTGAACTGTTGATCTTGATAAAATCCTTTTGAAAGCAGACGAGAGGCCGTAACTATCTATAAATTCAACTGTAATTCCCACAAGGGCAACTTATTTTGGTTTAGAACCTCCCGAGGCCCTGTAGGCGGTGTAGGCAGTGTAGGCAGTGTAGGACACCAGCTGAGTGGCCGAAACCACCTGAAGAATCGACTGGGCAGATTATTTGCACAACTGGGCAGGTCAGGGTAGATCCAATTTTGCCCATGACAAGGACATCCTAATATTTCTCGCCTTGAGCATTACGCCATAGGCATCGCATTGGTGGAATGGACTGAAGTACGGGCGCATCCAAAAATGTTGCATAGGGATATCCGGGTCATTTAGTGTCATTGGCCCATGTTCAGTTTCCCTTCTCAAAAGAACTATGTGACAACCATAATCGTAAAAGTGTTTGTAGCAGTGCGGACAGGCTCAATAAATTTTTGAGCGAGGGTGTAGCATGCAGATTGCCAAGACTAAAATGCTGGAGGTTGTTTGCAGGTTATTTCAAGCCTAGAAAATAATTAACCTGAATTTTTGTTTTTCCTCTCAATATTTTCGCTCCGGTGGTAGAACGTCATGGCCAAGCTGAAATTCTGAGCACCTCAAGATTTCCTCTGAGTCACAACTTAAGACTTTGTCCTTAATAAATTAGGGTGTCGAATGATTGTTGCTGTGCCCGAGCTGCTTTTAGCGCTTTGGGCTGCTTTGCCAGTGCGCTCAAACTGATGTTGAGCATCTGGATCAATGCTGGGCGTTCCAAGTCGTTGAAGGGTTGCCAACCCACTGGTGGGGGTCTGTGGTGGAAGGGGTTACCTGTGCTGCTGTTCAGCCTCTTTCGGGATACTATTGGGCATCTAATTCGTTGTTGGGATCACAAGACGTTGTTAGACTTTGATTGCGGTGCCCCAGATATTTACGTCCGTGAAGACATCCGTGAAGATGGCAGGAGTTCGATATTCACCTTCAGCAGAAATCGACGACCACTTCGATTTCGCCCAAACTCGGTGAGACGGTAGTACCAAGATCCCTGACCCACCATGCGGACGCATTTCACGGGGCATCGAATAGTTTGACCTCCAGAGGTCAATATAGGTCAACAATCCAATAATGCAGGAATGTCTATGTTATATAGCTCATTCGATTCGCAACAACACGCTGATTCCGAAACTGTTCCCATTTACTCCGTAGTACAAAAGGTTAATGAGTTATAACCAATTATGTAATTTTGTTACTCACAGCATTGCTTCCCACACATTCCCATGCATTATTCACATTCCCTGAATGGGAATGTGTATGCAATACACATAGCCGTAACGCCAATAACAGGGCAGTCCAACGGTGGCACTATAATTATTGACGTCCGTTTCGTTCCGGAGATATATCAAAATATGTTCCGATAAAATCAGTTTTGAACCTAATGGTTAATTTCCCATAGGGTTTAGCATGGAACCCGGCGGAACTGGAAATCGCGACCCCTTGGATTCTTGTTTAAATCGCCACAAACGTATGCAATACCAAAACACGCTGACAACTCACGCCGTTTCCCGGGGCATCGAAAGATGTGACCTACAGAGGTCAACGAGTTCCAGTTCGATATTCGACTTAGACCTATATGTGAGGATGGAGCATGTGACTGTCATTAAATGGCATGCTCAAATCGTAATGGAAGAAAGCAAATTAATCAAGCTTCAAATCTAACTCGAAATTTCAACGGTCAAGGAGCCATGTGACCTTGTCAGGTCAGAGAACATGTCAGGTCAAGCCGTTCTAATGAGCGAATGTGTACAAAAGACACACAGTTTAACACCAATAACATGGGCAGTCCAACGCTGGCACCAGAATCATTGACGTCCGATTAATTCCGGAGATATATCAAAATATGGTCCGATAAAATCAGTTTTCAACCTAATGGTTAATTTCCCATACGGTTTAGCATGGGACCCGGCGGACATGGAAATCGCGACCCCTTCAATTTCTTTTACAATCGCCACAAACATATGCAATGCAAAAACACGTCGACAACTCACGCCGTTTCCCGGGGCATCGAACGATGTGACCTCCAGAGGTCAACGAGTTCCAGTTCGATATTCGACTTTGACCTATATGTGAGGATAGAGCATGTGACTGTCATTACTTGGCATGCTCAAGTCGTAATGGAAGAAGGCAAATTAAGTACGATTCAAATCTAAATGGAAAGTTCAACGGTCAAGGAGCCATGTGACCTTGTCAGGTCAGATGTCATGTCAGGTCAAGCCGTTCACATGATGGAAGGTGTACAAAAGACACAAAGTTTTAACACCAATAACGTGGACAGTCCAACGGTGCCACTAGAATCATTGACGTCCGAGTAATTCAGGAGATATATCAAAATATGTACCGATAAAATCAGTTTTCGACATAATGTTTAATTTCCCATAGCGCTTAGCATGGACCCGGCGGGACTGGAAATCACGACCCATTCAATTTCTTTTAAAATCGCCACAAACGTATGCAACGCAAAAACACGTCGAAAACTCACGCCGTTTCCCGGGCATCGAAAGGTGTGACCTCCAGAGGCAACGAGTTCCAGTTGATATTCGACTTTGACCTATATGTGATGATAGAGCATGTGACTGTCATTAGTTGGCATGCCCAAGTCGTAATGGAAGAAAGCAAATTAATAACGCTTCAAATCTAACTCGAAAGTTCAACGGTCAAGGATCCATATGACCTTGCCAGGTCAGAGGTCATGTCAGGTCAAGCCGTTCACATGATGGAAGGTGACAAAAGACACAAAGTTTAACACCAGTAACGTGACAGTCCAACGATGGCACTAGAATCATTGGCGTCCGATTAATTAGGAGATATATCAAACTATGTTCCGATAAAATCGGTTTTGGGCCTTATGGTTAATTTCACATGGGGTTTAGCAGGGGACCCGGCGGGACTGGAAATCGCGACCCCTTCAATTTCTTTTAAAATCGCCACAAACATATGTAATGCAAAAATACGTCGACAACTCACGCCGTTTCCCGGGGCATCGAAAGATGTGACCTCCAGAGGTCAACGAGTTCCAGTTCGATATTCGACGTTGACCTACATGTGAGGATGGAGCGTGTGACTGTCATTACTTGGCATGCTCAAGTCGTAATGGAAGAAAGCAAATTAATTACACTTCAAATCATAATCGAAAGTTCAACGGTCAAGGAGCCATGTGACCTGGCCAGGTCAGAGGTCATGTCAGGTCAAGCCGTTCACATGATGGAAGGTGTACAAAAGACACACAGCTTAACACCAATAACGTGGGCAGTCCAACGGTGGCACTAGAATCATTGACGTCCAATTAATTCCAGAGATATATCAAAATATGTTCCGATAAAATCAGTTTTGGACCTAATGGTTAATTTCCCATAGGGTTTAGCAGGGGACCTGGCGCGACTAAAATCGCGACCCCTTCAATTTCGTTTAAAATCGCCACAACGTCCACGTTATTGGTGTTAAAACATTGTGTCTTTTGTACACCTTCCATCATGAGAACGGCTTGACCTGACATGACCTCTGACCTGACAAGGTCACATGGCTCCTTGACCGTTGAAATTTCGAGTTAGATTTGAAGCGTTATTAATTTGCTTTCTTCCATTACGACTTGAGCATGCCAAGTAATGACAGTCACATGCTCCATCCTCACATATAGGTCAAAGTCGAATATCGAACTGGAACTCGTTGACCTCTGGAGGTCACATCTTTCGATGCCCCGGGAAACGGCGTGAGTTGTCGACGTGTTTTGGAATTGCATACGTTTGTGGCGATTTAAACGAGAATCGAAGGGGTCACGATTTCCAGTTCCGCCGGTTCCCATGCTAAACCCTATGGGAAATTAACCATTAGGTCCAAAACTGATTTTATCGGAACATATTTTGATATATCTCTGGAATTAATCGGACGTCAATGATTCTAGTGCCACCGTTGGACTGCCCACGTTATTGGTGTTAAACTGTGTGTCTTTTGCACACATTCCCTCATGAGAACGGCTTGACCTGACATGGCCTCTGACCTGACAAGGTCACATGGCTCCTAGACCGTTGAAATTTCGAGTTAGATTTGAAGCGTTGTTAATTTGTTTTCTTCCATTGCGACTTGGGCATGCCAACTAATGACAGTCACATGCTCCATCCTCACATTTAGGTCAATGTCGAATATCGAACTGGAACTCGTTGACCTCTGGAGGTCACATCTTTCGATGCCCCGGGAAACGGCGTGAGTTGTCGACGTGTTTTTTCATTACATACGTTTGTGGCGATTTAAACAAAAATTGAAGGGGTCGCGATTTCCAGTCCCGCCGGGTCCCATGCTAAACCCTATGGGAAATTAACCATTAGGTCCAAAACTGATTTTATCGGAACATATTTTGATATATCTCCGGAACTAAACGGACGTCAATGATTCTAGTGCCACCGTTGGGCTGCCCACGTTATTCGTGTTAAAACGTTGTGTTTTTTGTACACATTCCATCATGTGAACGGCTTGACCTGACATGACCTCGGACCTGGAAAGGTCACATAGCTCATTGAACGTTGAAATTTCGCTTTAGATTGGAAGCGTTATTAATTTGCTTTCTTCCATTACGACTTGGACATGCCAACTAATGACAGTCACATGCTCCATCCTCACATATAGGTCAAAGTCTAATATCGAACTGGAACTCGTTGACGTCTGGAGGTCACATCTTTCGATGCCCCGAGAAACGGCGTGAGTTGTCGACGTGTTTTTCCACTATATATGTTTATAGTGATTTTAAAAGAAATTGAAGGGGTCGCGATTTCCAGTCCCGCCGGGTCCCATGCTAAACCCTATGGGAAATTAACCACTAGGTCCAAAACTGATTTTATCGGAACATATTTTGATATATCTCCGGAATTAATCGGACGCCAATGATTCTAGTGCCACCGTTGGACTGTCCACGTTACTGGTGTTAAAACTTTGTGTCTTTTGTATACCTTCCATTACGTGAACGGCTTGACCTGACATGACCTCTGACCTTGCAAGGTCACATAGATTCTTGAACGTTGTACTTTCGATTTAGATTTGAAGCGTAATTAATTTCCTTTCTTCCATTACGACTTGAGCATGCCAAGTAACGACATTCACATGCTCCATCCTCACATATAGGTCAAAGTCGAATATCGAACTGGAACTCGTTGACCTCTGGAGGTCACACCTTTCGATGTCCCGGGAAACGGCGTGAGTAGTCGACGTGTTTTTGCATTACATACGTTTGTGGCGATTTGAAAAGAAATTGAAGGGGTCGCGATTTCCAGTCCCGCCGGGTCCCATGCTAAACCCTATGGGAAATTAACCATTAGGTCCAAAGCTGATTTTATCGGAACATATTTTGATATTTCTCCGGAATTAATCGGACGCCAATGATTCTAGTGCCACCGTTGGACTGCCCACGTAATTGGTGTTAAACTGTGTGTCTTTTGTACACATTCCATCATGAGAACGGCTTGACCTGACATGATCTCTGACCTGACAAGGTCACATGGCTCCTTGACCGTTGAACTTTCGATTTAGATTTGAAGCGTTATTAATTTGCTTTCTTCCATTACGACTTGGGCATGCCAAGTAATGACAGTCACATGCTCTATCCTCACATTTAGGTCAAAGTCGAATATCGAACTGAAACTCGCTGAACTCTGGAGGTCACATCTTTCGATGCCCCGGGAAACGGGGTGAGTTATCGACGTGTTTTGGTATTGCATACGTTTGTGGCGATTTAAAAAAAAAATCGAAGAAGTCGCGATTTCCAGTCCCGCCGGGTCCCATGCTAAACTCTACGGGAAATTAACCATTAGGTCCAAAACTGATTTTATCGGAACATATTTTGATATATCTCCGGAATTACTCGGACTTCAATGATTCTAGTGCCACCGTTGGACTGTCCACATTATTGGTGTTAAAACTTTGTGTCTTTCGTACACCTTCCATCATGTGAACGGCTTGACCTGACATGACCTCTGACCTGGAAAGGTCACATGGCTCCTTGACCGTTGAACTTTCGATTTAGATTTGAATCGTAATTAATTTGCTTTCTTCCATTACGACTTGAGCATGCCAAGTAATGACAGTCACATGCTCCATCCTCACATATAGGTCAAAGTCGAATATCGAACTGGAACTCGTTGACCTCTGGAGGTCACATCTTTCGATGCCCCGGGAAACGGCGTGATTTATCGACGTGTTTTGGTATTGCATACGTTTGTGGCGATTTAAACAAGAATCGAAGGGGTCGCGATTTCCAGTTCCGCCGGGTCCCATGCTAAACCCTATGGGAAATTAACCATTAGGTCCAAAACTGATTTTATCGGAACATATTTTGATATATCTCCGGAATGAAACGGACGTCAATAATTATAGTGCCACCGTTGGACTGCCCACGTTATTGGCGTTACGACTATGTGTATTGCATACACATTCCCGGAATGGGAATGTGAATAATGCATGGGAATGTGTGGGAAGCAATGCTGTGAGTAACAAAATTACATAATTGGTTATAACTCATTGACCGTTTGTACTACGAAGTAAATGAGAGCAGTTTCGGAATCAGCGTTTCGTTGCGGATCGAATGAGCTATATAATATAGACATTTCGTCATTATTGGATTGTTGACCTATATTGACCTGTGGAGGTCGAACCATTCGATGCCCCGTGAAATGCGTCTGAATGGTGGGTCAGGGACCTTGGTACTACCGTCTCACCGAGTTTGGACGAAATCGAAGGGGTCGTCGATTTCTGCTGAATGTGAATATCGAACTCCTGCCAACTTCACGGACGTATTTTCGGGTCGCCGAACTGTTGGTAGGGATTGCGTTGTTTCTGACACTCGGTTGCTGCAGGGGCACATGGGTCAAAGTTGTGAGCTCCAGGTCATTGGTGCGACACCTGGCCATTGTTGGTGCGACACCTGCCATGGAACCAGGTAGGTTTCGGATCCCCAGGATAGCATTCGACGCCAATTTTTGAACGGGTCTCTGGACCGTGGGGGTGCCTCCAAACCACTACTAGGATGACCGAGCCCTCGTTGACGCTCTGGGCTCTTGGCCTGGTGCCCCGTGACTGCTGTTGGGATTCCGGATCAATTTTGCGTGTGTCATGCCCTTGGTAGGCCACTATTGGTGTTCCAGGCTAATGTCTGGGACCCCTGGGCTGCTGCCAGGAGCCCAAGGCACTGCTGGCTGTCCGGGGCATTGGATGGATCCTGAGTCACCGCAAGGGCCAAAGGCCAGCATTGCTCCACAGATTATTGCTGGTCCCGAGGATGTTCTTGGGGTCTCGGGCGCCACTGGAGCCTCCGAATCGCTGTTGTGATCTTCGGATCACTGTCTGATCCTTAGGTCGATATTGGAACTCGCGTCACTGTCGGAGGCGTCACCGTAGGAGGCGTCACTGTAGGAGGCGTCACTGTGGGAGGCGTCACTGTAGGAGGCGTCACTGTGGGAGGCGTCACTGTAGGAGGCGTCACTGTAGGAGGCGTCACTGTAGGAGGCGCAGATTAGTGCTAGATGCCCCCGGCTGCTACTCAACCTCCAAGTCGTTGCTTGGGACCAGGACGTAACGCAGGTGTTCAATTTGCAAGTTGTGTGACCGTGAAAAGGTCCATACAGGATGTTTTAGCTTGGATTGAGTCCGCATTAGCTAGCACCAGCAGCCGTCATTGGAAATCTTCCGCCAGGATATTGACAATGAACGAGTGAACAGCCCTGTTTTCAGTCAAACCGGTGCTTCCACCCTGGGATTTCCCACAGTAACCGAAGCGGAAACTAGCCTCATTATAGTCATAATTAATCCCATTCGGACTCCACTAGGAGTACCCTCTTAAAGCCCGCGTCGAGCGGAAATAATTCCGCATTGGAGGTTGGAGGGGTATGTGCCATTGGAGGTTGGAGGGGTATGTGCCATTGGAGGCTGTAGGGGTATGTGCCATTGGAGGTTGGAGGGGTATGTGCCATTCCGAAACCGAAAATATACCAAGATGATACTCATTCTTGTAGGTCTAGAAGGGGTTCGTAGCGCTGCCGGAGGAAGACCCTGTAAGGGCCACCAACAGGTCCTATTCCTATTCCTAACCGGCCCTCGAATATCCACAAATTCGCCGAGGCTCTGCAACTAACAGGGCCCCTCAAACTCCAGTGGTGCTCATTCTTCAAGCAGCCGTCCAACGCTTGCAAGTGCCATCGAACTACAAGCGGCCCGATACGACCAGAATTGTCCGCCTGGCTTTAAGAAGCACCCCAGCTTTTTGGGGCTCCTCCAGCATCAAGACATTCCTTCAGTTTGAAGAGGAATCGCCAACTTTGAGGGGACCTTCCAGTTTTCTCAAGGGTTTCTTGAGCTTCGAAAGACCCACTACAGATCCCAGTAACCACTTCTGTTCCAAACTGGTCCTCTAACCATCAGGGCTCCCCCCAGCTATCAGGGGCCCTCGACCTCTCCAAATTTCGATAGGTCTCCATCTCGCATGACCTGCCCTCAAGTTCCTCAATTGTCAAATTGCTAAGGTTCTCCATTCCCCAAGGCCTCCGAACTTCAGGCGCCCTTCTCAGGGACAATCGAGCTCCATCCGCCATACAGCTGAGAGGGTCCCTCCAGCTTCTAGGGTCCCTCCAACTTAAATTCAAGCTGCTCCACCAGCCTCAAGGATCCCTCCAGCTTCAAGAAGCCTCTCCAGTACCAAGGACTCCTCCAGCTTCAATGGACCTCTCCAGTTACCAGCGAGGACTCAAAACTCTTGAGACTCTTCCATTGAACTTAAGCGACATTGAGCTTACATGAGCATTCGAGCTGTCCCACAAGATACAAGGGCAGGGCGCCTACAGCTCCGAAGGGCATCTTCAGTGCCAAGGGGTTCTCCAGTTTCAAGAGGCCTCTCCAGTTCCCAGGAGCCCCGCATGTTCCCGACTGGGCCTCAAAACTCCCGAGACATCTCCACTGAGCTGAAAGACATCTCCCGAGACATCTCCACTGAGCTGAAAGGAGACAAATTCCGGCGCGCGAAACACGCGGAAGATTTCTGGTTGGGCGTAATGCAAATATATAACTGTCTTGTTGGAACTATTGTAATGTTTCTTTGTTAAGGTCGAAGGGGGGGGGGGGAGGGGCTTTCGCTGCGACCAAAGGGGGGTGAGGTGTGAGTATTCCTAGGAGCACCTCTGCCGTGAACTATTTATAAAGTTGCCATCTCCCCGTCCCTTTTTTTTCGCCAGTGGCAGAGCCACATTTTCTGTCTCAATAGACCTCTTTAGGACTTCAGGACGAAGCTGATAGAAAATGTCATCGTGAAAAAGTAGCAGATCTGCAATCACCAATGCTGCTGTCAGCTGACTTCCATCGAGTGTGGTCCTGAAGACACTGACAAACAAGTATGTATTTTTGCACATGCTTGTGTAACACAGTGATCTCGTTGATCCTCCACCTCCATCCAATGAAGATAAACGATGAATGACGCGCACTTAAATATTTGCATCATTCCATCACGTAGTCTCGAGCTCCAACTCAATTGCTACTTCAGCAGTAATTTGGCAGACCTGCTCGGTCTAGACATTCCGTTCTAGACTGCTTAATACTTTGCAACCAGACACATTTGGGCAGTTAAATTCTATCCGGAAGATAGTATAATTTAAGAAACGTTGTTTTGTTCGATCGCCCGGTCTGCATGTGCCACAAGCAACGTTTCCCAAAAGCCTACAGCCTACAAGCATTCGGGTTCAGCACGATCGGCCGAGTGCGAAGACGGGCAAAACTAGGTCAAAGCATCTGACCAGCGACGATATTAGCGCCTCTGCAGCACAAAAACGGCAGATGCGTATATTCCAGTGCTTTATACTTGTAATGTAAAATAGTCTGTACCACTGTTGCAGGCAAGGACGCAGTCAGGCTGGTCTCAAGGGTAGTGGGTAAAGGAACTGGTCAATGATAAAGTACCTGCAGAGAAGTGCAGGAAAATTTCAATCAGAAAATAAGAAAAAATGTGACACGAGGAGAGGTAAATTTCTTCATATGCCCATCCCCACGATTACGCTACTTTCAGTTTCCATCTCAGTGTCTACAATGAGTCTTTCGGGCTTCCTTTCACATCCGTGGGACTGTCGTCTGCTATTGATCGCGAGATACACCTGCAGCCATCTGTCGAAAGCGATGCGCACTATAGGATGCTTTGCTCGCCACTTGGTAGCAAAGGCAATCGCATTGGTGACAGCGTGTATTTATTCACTTGGGTGCTCACGCCGCGCGAGTGCTCAGGTGAATTGGCAAGAATGTGATCCCAGTTACACGCACGCATATAAACACCCGATAAGGAGGCGCGCCTCTTCTTGGGTGAAGGAGTCCGTGCCTCCTGCTTGGGCCCATCGCAGGGCGCTTTCAAGAGACAAGGGTTCCTTGGACCTTCGACATGACCATTGGGACTCTATGAACATGAGATAACTCATATTCACGTGGTCTGTAACATCTGGACAATAACACCACCCGTGGGCTTGAGATGTGTTCTTTTTTGTGGTTGAAAGCCATTTTAAAAGCACCAAGGCACCAAGCATTCATGACAAAATACGGCAATTTCCGCCAATTCAGCACTTCCTTAGCTCATGTGTGTGGCATCATTGGGGACAGTCGGGGAAGGCCTATGCAAATTTTGGAAGGTGAATGATTGATCAATGTGGAGATTGCATGGAAAGAATCGATGCAAACATTATCCCTTCAATTCCCGAGATACTCCACGGTCGTACGCCCTTGGGATAATCAAGTCGGACCAGTAAATCGGTTGTTTTTAACCAAGCCTGGCAATTGATGAACCGATGATATTACATTTGTCCCACATTCGGCTAAGGCCGCACCTGGCCATTGGTACATTTTGTCTGACCGAGCAGGGTCAAGGACATCGTATGCATCTGATTAATCGGAGCTTATTTTATGTAGCAAAAATTTGATAATTAGTGGTGCTCCGTCTTAGCCTGTGCTGGTCCAATGAGAGGGGACTGGCCGTAGAACACCCTCAGTTTATCTCGAATAACTGACAGACGGAACAGTACAGTAACTTAGTAAGTGAGTTCTTTTGAAACACCCTCCCACACCAATTTCACACCTGTGGACATTTTATTTGAGCTATGCCAAGCCAATAATCTGTGGCAGGAAACTGTAGGAGAAACTCTGGGAAGAAGTGACCATAACATAGTGAGATTCAAGGCACAGGTAGCAGGGACAATCAAGGATAATTTGGCAAATATTCCAAATTTTAACAGGGCAGACTTTGACTGCATGAGAGAGGCTTTTAGTGCCACAAAATGGGAAGAAGAATTCTTTGATTTAAATGCCTGTGAAATGTGGGAACAGTTCAAATCTTACTTGAGGGAAATTCAGATTAGACATGTCCCCCAAAAGCAAAGGCGCAAAAGAAGGGTAGGAAAGCCAGCATGGCTTACACCAGATGTGATGAAAGGAATTAAGGCTAAGAAAGATGCATTTAGAGTATTTAAGGAAGCTTCAAATATCGTAAATCTAAGGTCGTATCAAAAATCTAGACATGCTGTGAAGCAGAAAATCAGAGCAGCAAATCGAGCAAAAGAATTGGATTTGGCTAGGAACTGTAATGGGGACAGTAAAAAGTTCTTCAGTTTCTACAAGCTAAGTAAAGTTTCAAGCACAATTGGTCCACTGGAAGTAAATGGGACTATATTGAGTGAGGATGGTGAGATGGTTGAGGAGCTGAGCAAGCAGTTTAAATCAGTGTTTACAGTGGAGGATGTGACTAATCTGCCAACCGAGAACCACAGTTCAGTGACAGGTGATCAGATACACGATGTTGATTTCATTGATAGTGATATTGTTTTCAATTATATCAGAAAAATAAAGCCAAACAAGGCAGCAGGACCTGATGGAATTTATGCTAGGGTATTGCGAGAAGCTGAAAAGGAAATGGCAATTCCACTTAGTATAATATTTTGTAGACCAGTTTCACAAAATGAAATTCAAACAGATTGGAAAAGGGCAAATGTAGTTCTTATTTTCAAGAAAGGAGAAAGAGGGAAAGTTGAAAACCATAGGCCAGTAAGCCTCACATCCCTAGTCTGCAAGGTACTCGAATCAATTATCAAGGATAGAATAGTTAGTTTTCTGGAAGGAAACAGATTGATTCAAGATACTCAACATGGGTTTAGAAAAGGGCGATCGTTTCTCACAAATCTCTTGGACTTTTTTAATTTTGCTACAGAACAATTTGATCAGGGAAATCAGGTTGATGTAGCATATCTTGACTTTAGTAAGGCCTTTGACAAGGTACCCCATAAACGGTTAATGATGCAGCTTCAGGTCCATGGTATTGCAGGTAGCATCCTAAAATGGATAGAGTTGTGGCTTTCAGATAGACAGCAGAGAGTGATGCTAAATGGTACAAAGTCATCATGGCAAAATGTTCTTAGTGGAGTCCCCCAGGGGTCGGTACTGGGGCCACTATTGTTCATTATATATGTGAATAGCATTGAATGTGGCCTAAGCAGTAAGGTTTTGAAATTTGCGGATGATTTGAAGATCTTTAGGGCAATAACAGGGCACAATGAGCAGGTTTTGCTGCAGAAAGGCTTAGACGAGCTAGTGAAGTGGTCCGAAAAATGGCAAATCAAGTTTAATTTTGATAAGTGCAAAGTCATGCATGTAGGTAGGCAGCATATGAAGGCTCCATACTTGATGGGTGGCCAAGTACTATCTGTGACTCAGCAGGAGAAGGACTTAGGTGTTATTTTGAACACAAAATTGGGGGCATCAGAACAGACCAAAGAAGCCAGGAAGAAGGTACTAAGAATGCTTGGGGCAATACAGAGGAACGTGTCATAGAGAAGTGAGGAGGTCATCAGGAAGCTTTACTGTGCATATGTCAGGCCACATTTGGAATACTGTGTCCAAGCTTGGTCCCCTAGTTATGAGAAAGATTGTTGGCTTTTAGAGGGAGTACAAAAGAGGGCAACAAAAATGGTTAATGGTATAGGCAACCTGGCATATGAGGAAAGATTGAAGAAATTGAATATGTTTTCACTTAGATATAGAAGGCTAAGAGGAGATCACATCGAGGTTTTTAAATTTGTTCATGATCAGGAACAGGGATATATCAGGGAAATGTTTGAATTTAACAGAAATGATGCAATTAGAGGTCATCAATTAAAATTAAAGTTAATCACAGCAGGACAAGGTTAAGACAGTCTTTCTTCACCAACAGGGTAGTAGAACACTGGAACCAGCTGCCAGGAACCATTGGCAGTAGCAACACACTGAACATCTTTAAAAACGGCATAGACAATCATTATAAGAATAGGGGGCTTGTTTTTCTGTATTCCAGTGAGGGTTGATCGACAGGGAGGAGTTGGGAGTTGGGAGGAGTTTGAAATTGTTGAGTGTGTTATGCAATAGCAAGTGAGTCTCTTATTAAGTCTAAACGCTTTATAACTTTATATAGGGTGTACCTAGCAGTGGATTCAGCACCTTCCTTCGGGATGTGATACTGATGAGATTGTCTATGGTAGCACAATGGGTATGATGGGTGGAGTTTGTAATTGTTGAGTGTATTATGCAATAGCAAGTGGGTCTCTTATTAAGTCTGAACGCTTTATGAATTTGTGTGGGGTGTGCCTAGCAGTGGATTCGGCACCTTCCTTCGGGATGTGATGCTGATGAGATTGTCTATGGTGGCACGATGGGTATGATGGGAAGAGCTTGTGATTGTTGAGGGTGATATGCGGTAGCAAGTGAGTGGTGCTAGATAGGCTGGGGTATATAGCTTCCTAGGAACTTGGGATAAGGGATTGATTGGGGTGAGAGTATGTACATTTCTAGTACCTTTTCTAGATAGGCTTAACCCAGATGGGCCCCTGTGGCTCTTATTAAGCCTTAATACTTTATGACTTTATGACTTTATGGCAGGTAAAACGATGAGCCTTAAAGAAAGTGGCCATAGCTTCTTCATTCCCGCCATATGGGTGAGAAGCTTGGCCTCTGATACTTTTTTGTGATAAGCCGTAAGCTGTTCAAGATGTCGATTTGATATTCGACATACCTTCTGAAAATTGATTAGCGCACATTGCGCGAAATGGTTTATTAAGGTCACCGAGCGAGGGCGAGTCGAAGTTAGGTCACGGCACCATCTCATGCGGTTTGTATACTACATTGAAGTATTTATCATGAGCAAACCCTGTAAGATAACTTCAAAATCAGCATCAGCACGTTTCCCATAAATATCAGAACAGGTCACTGAGATATGAACTGAATCGTCCCGAGAGTGCCCGTATCGCAGGTGCTGCGGAGGCTAAAATACGGATAGGTAAAAAGAGCTAAAGCACGGTAATCCTGCATGCGGATTTCGTTACTAATGTGATTACGGTTACGAAATTTGAATGGAAAGTTTTTTTTCTCGAAATGCGTAAAGGTGGCGTTGCGTCGTACGGCTTTGAGCTGGTGTCACTCATTCGTTACCTTCTGAGGAAAATATGTTGTGAAAACCGCCAGCTTCAATAGTTTATTGCATATTTTCTGGTACGTAGCCTTCACCTGATCCGTGACATTGATCTTTGGATGCGTCACGGTGCTGGACTAAGTCTTCAGTTTTGCATATCGATGGTATTGAAGTGCAAAATATAACTTGTTCAAAATATCACCAGAGCCCGAAAACTACAGTGAAACCAGGTGACTGGCGCAAACCAACACTGACCTATTTGACCTGACCTTGAACGCGAATCAATAGACGTGACAGGATATTTCAATGAACAAGTTCACGGATGGAGCTACATCATTCCTTTTATCGCATCTCTATATCTAGCTTACAACAAAAGCCAGTGTTGGAGGGGGTCATCTCGTGACATCCCCTAACGCACTGCGATTATAGGGAATTCTGCCGCATTGTGAAGGTTAAGCAATGTAACGACATCTTTGAAATGTGCGAAAGTTATGGAATGTTGCGAAGATGACAATTGGCATATTTCGAAGTTTTTAATTTAGTCGGAATTCTTGCTGGGGTAGCTTGCTGGGGTGGCTTTATGGGTCCATAAAGCCACCCCAGCGAGAATTCGGACTACATAAAAATCGAAATATTGGAAGGTTGCAAGGATTGGACATTTTAGGAAAACGTACCTGAATTAACCTAAGTTCATATCAGTGATAGGCTCTTCTCAGAATCGTATATCAACTTGAGCAGACTCCCAGAAGGTCTTTAGTCTGACATATTTTGTACTTCCCACATCATATACCATCACATGACCAAATCACTCATGACCTACAACCAGGTGATCACCCCAGACTGAGGGTAAAGCTGGGTTATTTTCTCCCAGGGAGCAGTTTTTGTATTTCTTCAGTCTGGGATAAGGAAGTGACCTAATTTAATGGATGAGTGGAGGCATATTTTCAATTATGACATACGACATACACACTGCTCTCGGATGTCAAAGGGATTTCTCGCTACTGACCGCCAGGCGACGGTCCTCGGTATTCACGATAAACATGTATGGTGAACATAAGACGATACACACATTGTCCTAGGTTTTCTCGATGTCTTCGGTATTCCAATGCACACTGGAGGCCAACGATTGGGTGTTTCCACCCAAATCGACCCTCCACCTTACTCGACAGCTCTTGCACTATCACATATAAAAAATCGATGCTTCTCCAGTGAATACTAAAGGGTGTCCTCGTAAGTGACTGCCAGGCCATAGTCCTCGGTAGACACGGTAAACCCGTATGTGTGTGTGTGTGTGTGTGTGTGTGTACATTGAACCACTTTCTATGTTTTCTATGCTTTCTATGCTGCATATAGCATGATATTGATCAATGCTAATAGCGATGAAATATGGCTTCGACGTTCGACAAACTTGATTTTTGATTCAGTGAAAACTGTTAATTTATGTGAGTAGTCTGCAATACGACAGGAAATCGGCCCTTAACACGCGCACTGGAGGGGGGCGAAATCCGCCCACTCCTCCGGTTTTTCGTAAATAACTGCAGATTTTACCGGTCGATATACGCGATTTTCTGCGTACCTTCTTAGAAATGACCGGCGCGTCGTTTAAAGCAAGAAAAATGGAAATAGACCGAAAATTTTTCAAGTTAGGGGCCGCTAAATTAAAAAAAATGTCTAGCGCCAGACCACAAAAATCAGCGCTGATGCGCTTCCCGTATATTCGCAAAAGGGAAGTGTTCTTGGCAACACTAGCGACTTGTTTGATGTATATTGATATGCTATATAGTTTCAAGATCATGTTAGGTCACCGAGGTCAAGTCAGGTCAAGTTCATGACAGGTTAATGGAACCAAGCTTGATGAACTGGAATGTTGTCATAAATGCACTACTGTTTGTCATTTGTACTGTTTGTCATTGCGTTTCCATGCTTTATTCATGTACTTCACTCCTTTCTTCACGAAGCCGATTGCTCCGAGCTGCCCGACGGAGCAGTCGGGCGGGCGGCCCGGTTTCCGTAACTGGAACAGGTAACTGACCTGATAAAGTAGTGCTACATAGGTGACCTGGGGTCAACTGTTGGGTCCAGCATCTGCATTGCATCATTAGTAATGTCCAAAATATCATTGATGCCCATTTTGGAGCATTTAAATACAATCACAGCGATCCATAACGATGACAAGCCAAGCCACGCAATACCAGAACATTTTGCAACTTTGACCTCATTTGACCTTGAAAATATTGACCTAAGGTCATGAAATTTGCACACGATAGAGTTCACTACCGTACCCATCCACCCTGCGAATTTTGTTCCTCTAGCTTCACTAGGAGCCAAGATCTTAGGGGGGGGCGGAATCCACCCCCCCTCCAGTGCGCGTAATTCTCAGAGGCCCTCCAGGGCGCGTGTTAAGCAAATATTACACACTGGGAGAACATGCTTTTCCCAGTTCAACGCTTTTCAGGCGCATATTTTGTGATCCGTCTCGGCGCCAAGCCGAGGTTATAGCGTAGGCTCTGATAACATATAACCAATCGTGCAAATCCAGGTTAACATGTTACTTGTGTCCCGAATTTAGCGTTTCATCAAGGCCTCGATATGGTAGTCCGACTAACCATGAACCTCCTTGGCCTGTTACCAGCCCACCCTCGCCGGGTCACATGATAAGCGCCGGATGCGTATAAGAAACCGAACCCTCCTTGCAGTGACCTGTTCGATTCCATGGTGATGATGTTGAGAACGCAGCATTGTTATATGCTTAATAGTTGCGAATTTTTAGCCTATGAAAAGCGATGTGGCTTGCAGGAACCGAGTCAACCCATGGCGGAAGTTCAACTTGGGAAAATTCAGCTAGCTTAGGCAAAACTCCGGTCTCCAGTCTCCCTCGTTCAATAACACCCGAAGAGGGTACAAAGGAACCACATTATATCAACTGGTATGTCAAGTGTCATCTTATTCCTTTGCATCGTTTCCCACGGTCTTCGAAGCACTTCATTTTACGCATTCAGACACGAAGTCGCATGTTTTCAAAGAAACTGTAATCTGTGAATTCTGTATATATATATATATATATATATATATATATATATATATATATATATATATATATATATATATATATGGCAAAACTTGGCAAAACTGTATCGTGTTAAATGAGTGGATCTACCCATTCAACGATGGTTTCAGCCCCACCCCAAATATGCTGAGCTTTCGCTGAAACCATCGTTGAATGGGTAGATCCACTCATTTAACACGATACAGTTTTGCCAAGTTTTGCCATATATATATATATATATATATATATATATATATATATATATATATATATATATATATATATATATATATATATATATATATATATATATATATATATATATATATATACAGAATTCACAGATTACAGTTTCTTTGAAAACATGCGACTTCGTGTCTGAATGCGTAAATGAAGTGCTTCGAAGACCGTGGGAAACGATGCAAAGGAATAAGATGACACTTGACATACCAGTTGATATAATGTGGTTGCTTCCTTTGTACCCTCTTCGGGTGTTATTGAACGAGGGAGACTGGAGACCGGAGTTTTGCCTAAGCTAGCTGAATTTTCCCAAGTTGAACTTCCGCCATGGGTTGACTCGGTTCCTGCAAGCCACATCGCTTTTCATAGGCTAAAAATTCGCAACTATTAAGCATATAACAATGCTGCGTTCTCAACATCATCACCATGGAATCGAACAGGTCACTGCAAGGAGGGTTCGGTTTCTTATACGCATCCGGCGCTTATCATGTGACCCGGCGAGGGTGGGCTGGTAACAGGCCAAGGAGGTTCATGGTTAGTCGGACTACCATATCGAGGCCTTGATGAAACGCTAAATTCGGGACACAAGTAACATGTTAACCTGGATTTGCACGATTGGTTATATGTTATCAGAGCCTACGCTATAACCTCGGCTTGGCGCCGAGACGGATCACAAAATATGCGCCTGAAAAGCGTTGAACTGGGAAAAGCATGTTCTCCCAGTGTGTAATATTTGCTTAACACGCGCCCTGGAGGGCCTCTGAGAATTACGCGCACTGGAGGGGGGGATTCCGCCCCCCTAAGATCTTGGCTCCTAGTGAAGCTAGAGGAACAAAATCCGCAGGGTGGATGGGTACGGTAGTGAACTCTATCGTGTCAAATTTCATGACTTTAGGTCAATATTTTCAAGGTCAAATGAGGTCAAAGTTGCAAGATTTTCTGGTATTGCGTGGCTTGGCTTGCCATCGTTATGGATCGCTGTGATTGTATTTAAATGCTCCAAAATGGGCATCAATGATATTTTGGACATTACTAATGATGCAATGCAGATGCTGGACCCAACAGTTGACCTCAGGTCACCTATGTAGCACTACTTTATCAGGTCAGTTACCTGTTCCAGTTACCGAAACCGGGCCGCCCGCCCGACTGCTCCGTCGGGCAGCTCGGAGCAATCGGCTTCATGAAGAAAGGGTGAAGTACATGAATAAAGCATGGAAACGCAATGACAAACAGTACAAATGACAAACAGTATGCATTTATGACAACATTCCAGTTCATCAAGCTTGGTTCCATTAACCTGTCATGAACTTTTCTTTTTTTTTCTTTTTTTTTTTTTTTTTTTTTTTAATTTTTTTTTTATTTTTTTAAATAAAAAAAATTTTTTTTTTTTTTTAAAAATTTTTTTTTTTTTTTTTATTTAATAGGAGCATTTTCGTTTTTTTTTTTTTTTTTTTTTTTTTTTTTTTTTTTTTTTTTTTTTTTTTTTTTTAATTTTTTTTTTTTTTTTTTTTTTTTTTTTTTTTTTTATAAGCCCCCCTTTTTTTTTATAAAGAAGGAAAAAAAAAATTTTTTTAAACAGATAAAAAATTTTTTTTTTTTTAAAAAAAAGGGGGGGGGGGGGGGGGTTTCCCCCCTCCAGTGCGCGTGTTAAGGGCCTATTTCCTGTCGTATTGCAGACTACTCACATAAATTAACAGTTTTCACTGAATCAAAAGTCAAGTTTGTCGAACGTCGAAGCCATATTTCATCGCTATTAGCATTGATCAATATCATGCTATATGCAGCATAGAAAGCATAGAAAACATAGAAAGTGGTTCAATGTACACACACACACACACACACACACACACACACATACGTGTCTACCGTGACTACCGAAGACTATGGCCTGGCAGTCACTTACGAGGACACCCTTTAGTTTCCACTGGAGAAGCATCGATTTTGTAAATGTGATATATGTGATAGTGCAAGATCTGCCGAGTAAGGTGGAGGGTCGATTTGGGAGGAAACACCCAATCGTTGGCCTCCAGTGTGAATTGGAATACCGAGGACATCGAGAAAACCTAGGACAATGTGTGTCGCGTCTCATGTTCACCATACATGTTTATCGTGAATACCGAGGACCGTCGCCTGGCGGTCAGTAGCGAGAAATCCCTTTGACATCCGAGAGCATGTCGTGTGTATGTCGTATGTCATAATTGGTGTGCCTGTGCGGTTTTGTGTGTCCGTGATAATCGCCTGTGTGACGTCTAAATAGCCTAGTCCCACTGGTGGCGGCTTCCTGAGCACAGGGCCGCTGTCCCCCAAAAAACAACGGATCGTAGCCTGGTGTGCAAAGTTGTGGGGGTGAAAAATTATTGCGAGACACAATATCCTACTGAAAAGTAATTGCATTCAGGTCGCATTTGGGCGAAAATTGTGCAGGTCCTATCCCCCATTCTGGAATTTGTGGGGTCATATCCCCCGCGGCTGCCGTAATATTTATACCACTGGAGAAGAGTTAGGGCCTAAAATATCGTTAATGCTATCGCTTAGAGCATAACTGTACTTTTTTTAACCGAAAATAGCCTGAAAATATCGAAGGACTAGTCCACATGCCCCTCTTCTCAGCCCCTAAGCCCATGCTTGCTTCAGTCATTTTCCGAGAGAAGTTCATTCACAATGGCGTAGCCAGGTTTCCGCTCTGGGAATTCCGGAAGCCGCAAGGGCTATCCGTCAGGTAAAAGTTGAAAAAAAAAAAATTTTAAAAAATATAAATGGGGGGGGGGGGGGGTGTGGGGGGGTTATGTTGTTTTCATAATAAAAGGGTGTTGGTTTTGGTTTTCCCCTTTCGTTTTTTTTCCCCCCCGCCCAAAGGGGGGGGGGGGGGGGGGGGGCTACATGACTCAACGGTCGACGTGTCTAAACACTATTAACACATCGAAGTGGTTTTTGTCAGGAGCGTAGAAAATGTACTTTGCTCGATAAGGATTTGATTTGAATTCGTAACGAACTTGCCGTTTTATAATTTAGTCGTGCAATTGTATCACCATTGTTAGCTTTTATCATGGACATCGCCACCACTGGGGTATTTGGAATCCGGGCTCCACCTGATATTTGTTTGGTAGGGTCTGATCAATTTCGGGAAAATACGATATTTGACAACAGCGGTGGAAACCTGTCGCCAACTCTTGGGTGGGTCCAGGTCACTGGAGGATCCAGCTGACCAATTGACAGGGACCAAACCACCCCATTTTCACTGCAACCTACAAACAAAATCATGGATGGAGAAGTTTGGAGAAAAATACATTGATGGGGCCCAATGCATGGAGGCAATGTGTGTTGCCAATTTGGCTGGCAGGGCCCTCCACACATGGTCCCATGTTAAGAGAACAAATTGTTGGTGGGGTGAAAGTAAAGGTGGTCGGACTGAGACCACAAATGTAGGAATGTAGGATGTAAAAATGTAGGAAACTTAACCCATGCCCATGGCCCCACATCTCCTCGGATTTATGGCACTTCACTTTGAACTTGGAAATGAAGGACATGGAAAACTACAGAAATAATTGAAAATGATGCATACTTGACGACAGTAGCAATAATTGAACATGACAGGACTTTGGACCCCGTCTTTTGTGCACTAGGGTGCCCCCTAAAAATCAAACAAAACCAATCATTCGGGATGCATCTTGCTCCAATTACCCTTGTCAACACAAGCATGCATGGAAAATTGCACGTCGATCCGACAAAATTTAGAGGTGGCGACAAAAGTAGTATTTTTGTACCGTAGCTTACGGGTTTTAAATAAAAGGCTCATGGTCCCGTCGCATCTTTTTTTGTAAAAACAAGACAACTGAGCAAACGATGTTAGCACATTATGTTCATCGAAGTTTCGTCAGTTTTTGATGAACCTGTGAATGCTGTACGACTTCATTTGTTAAGGTATCCGCTGGATTTTAGACCCTCGTTTTAGGTAGTGACAACGTACACTGTGCAACGACAAAAAGTGTGCATAACGGTCATGGATAAAGTGGGACAGCTTTCCACATGGCATGCTTCTTGTTGGGTACAATGGATATCGGCAGTCGATTTAGCCACGGGGCAACCTCACGTCATGTGCCGACTTTGGGGCATGCTTTGTGAACGTGCTCACCACATCGCGCATGGGTGCAAGTGCAAACGGATAACTTAGTAATCGTAACTCGTACAACTTTTATAGGCATACAAAAAAGAGACGAAACTTGAATGTATATAACGTGTTGAGGTCGTTTATCTAGCTATCTAATTTAGAACGTTGCGATGGGGCACGATCTTTAGATATATACCTCATAAATTGGAGTGACAAGAAGCGACATTTGTGACGACCTCTAATTTTTGTCGGATCGACCTGTATTTGCGTACGAAAATTTGTCTCGCTAATGGTGATCGAGACAAGATGTAATCCGAGCGATTTAATATTCGGTTGTTTGTTTGCTTCGGTTCTTTTTTTTCATTTTTGGTTGTTTTTGTGCCTTCCAATGGGACACCTTATTGTACACGTACATGGTGGGATTTCCCGTGAGCACACCGGTTTCGGCGCATTTCAAGTGGGTTCTTCGTAGAGTTTCAGATGGATTCAGAAGGATCTCCCGATGTTTTTTTTATACGATTTATAGCAGGTGCACCATTACCACGCGAAGTCTTTGAAAAAGCACATCACCTGACTGCCTTCAGGAATTTTGTGTTTAAGCAAAGGAAGAAGATCAGCTGACTGTTTTTTCTCGTTCAAAGTTGCACGCGAAATGCACAGAAGTAAACTTCTGGTTTGGACTGGCTTTCTATGGATAATATTGCATTATCCATATTTGGCAAGCTGTTATAAGGACACACCATGTTTATCAATGTCTGTGAGTCCCAAGAAAGTCAAATTACGAAGCCCAACGTGTTTATCAGCAACATTCATTTTGCTACCGTAGCCCACGGGTTTTGAATAAAAGGTTCTTGCTCCCTGATGACGATGCCCACCTTCACGGGGCTACTCCACACCAGAGGCACGAAATAAAGGAGGGACACTTGGACATGTGCCCCCCATCTATGGAAATGTGGCGACTCTCTGGCCTGGAAAAGCACCCACGATAGGCTGCAATACACCATGTCCCCTACCTGCTCAGCATATTATTTTTAAGCAAAAGACACCTTTATCGGAGGAATAGGTGCCTTCTTTAGAGGAAAAGCGTCTTCAGAGAGGAATAGATGTCCATTTGGTATGCGCCGGTGCACCCATTCACCCTCCCCAGCTCAACAAATTGTCAGTCTAAGGTGCCCCCCCCCCCCCTCCTACGGACCTTCACAGTGGCTCCCTTCAGAGGAAATGGCGCCCCTCCAAACGATAATTACAAACAGTTCTTCGCCTTGATGAATGAACAGCATGGTCTGAGCATGGCGTTGATATGTTGTTACTACTCCGAATAATGACTCTGAAGGTTTGGGAACATCTCTCTATTTGGCCCGTCTTGAGTCATTGACCGACGATTTTGGCCTGCAATTTGTTCCAGATATGCAAAACAGATGTATGTGAAGGTAGTACAGTTACGTGTATCTCTGTTTACTCATTCGGCCGCTATCCCGAGAAAACCTGAGGAGGTGGGGCGGGGCTCCCGAGAGAGCCTCACCCCGGTCCAGAGAGAGTACTACATGAGCGCGATACCATTATTTCATTGCAAGCATAAGTAAAAGATGAACATTATTGTTTTCTGCACTTTCTCGGAAAGTTAATTCGTACAATTTACGAATCGTATGACCTATTCCGTGCTTAATGTGGTTAAATATGCCACATTTTGCGTAAAACGACTCGTAATTCGAATTTAATCGTCGTCTTCTTGATATCAAATAAACCACTGCGAAGGATAGTATGACTTTAAATTGGTAAAGGAGACCTCGCTAAATGCATGGGCGGTATTACCCCGTTGGCGGGCGTATCCCTTAAACATTATGTCTTCGAAAAACTGATATGATATAATACATTTTCACCCAAATATTGCATTTTTTGTTGAAAAGCAAGCCCCAAATGTCCAAGGTATTAATCAACGTATGAACAGCTGGAATACCTTGTGTTGTGTTCTAGAACAACCTGAAAAGGCTTAACTGGTCGGGCCTATCCCGGCTTCCCCTATTTCTCCAAGTCATTAAGTTTACAGTATTTAATAACATTCGGTTGAGTTCGCAAGCTAGAACATATAAATATACCTCTAACTGAGCCCGTTTAATCTCAAAGGCACGCACTTTCCATGACGCTTACAATTATATTTCACAAGACCTTAGACACTATTTTGGAAACTATATAGTAGGCAAATCGATATATTCTTAACTCGCGCGATAACTTGTCTGATTCTTGTCTTGATTTTGAACTTGTCTGATTTGAACTTGAACTTGTCTGATTCGATCACGAACAGTTGCATATCTGCTTTAAAATTCGTTGATAGAACTAGAGACGAGAGCAGTCAGTCCCATATTGTTTTAGTCAGTTAATATAATTTTTTCTTCTCTCCTCTGCCTCACAATGTCTTTACTGCTTCTGATGCTAGTCCCTCGAATGGCACTCATTATCAATTCTAGCTTCAAACCCAAATCGTAAGCATTGTTTCGTATATATTGTCGTTACCATTATTCATTTTTAATATCTGCAGACACACTGCAAATAAAAAGTCATCTTGGACAAGGGTATTATTAAGTCACCATAATCCAGGTCCCTTCGCATATGTATACAGTATAATTTCAAAATTGCTTAGGCTGTGGTCGCTACACTATGACTTGTGTCGATATTTAATCTCACGACTATTGAAATTAGACGCTGAAGCATCTGATTACCGACCAAATTCGACTATCAAAAAGGTGCATCACATTTTAAGTGAAATGAAATTCGTGGGCGTTTGGCGTGAAAAACATTCAAGAACTACCTACCAGGTATACCTGGCGGAGACGTAACTCTTCAATTAATTCAACAATCAAGAATTGCCTACGTGTTCAGCAATAGTTATTGCTTACACCATGCATCAAAGCATATCGAAATACAGCCAGATATTTGTGTTCGCTTTCCCTGCTTAGGCTGACATTTCTTCCGGCTATTCTGAATTTAAATTAGTTTTAGGTTAGGCTGACAAAATGGCCAGCCGAAATTAAACGTAGTGTATTTTGATGAGAAATGAATAGATCCGACTATATACCAACATCAGGGCATGCTAGCCGAAGCCATACGTAGACTGATATGGCTAATTAAAAGATTCGTGATCGGATACCGGCACCATTGTGTAATCAATCTTTCTCTCCGTCGATTTTTTTTTCGGATGTAGATTCACTCCATTTGACAGCAACCTAAATACATATTCTTTTTTCTTCTTCAAGCTGACATTATTAAAGCGCGTGGTATTAGGTCCAGCTACGAATATTTTCTAGCGTGCAATTAACACGTCAGTCCAGGCCAGGCTTAGTCTGACATGAAGCAAGCTTGCCACAGGTGTGGATAATGTTCTGCTAAAACAATATACAGAACTACGTGTTGATTCGGTAAACTTCTTCTGCGCTCGCCAGGATACGACAAAGGCGGCGGATGAATGCCTCCTTGTGGGGGGGGGGGGAGCATCATCCAAAATCATTCAGCACCTACCACACTTTTGGTTCGCTTAACTTTAACCCTCTCACGCTCAGGAGGGTATCACATTCCCCCCCCCCCTTCTTTGCGACCGCGACAAAACGGCACCGGTTAGCGTGTGGCCTAGTAGTGTAACTTCTTTTTTGCTGGCTTATGCGATATACATATAATGTCAGTTTAGTTCCCTAAGCATTGGCGTCAAAGATGGAACATCAGATATTTTGTAAGGAATTCGTGAATTGTTGGCAATTTGTCTCTTTGGATCTGATTGCATAATGAAATATGCAAGAATATATGCTCCTTATTTCCATCAATAGCTGCTATCATGCTCCTTATTTCCCCCAATTGGCGGATGTTGAATGTGGCATGACGATAGACAACTCAGCTGATCAATTTACACAGGCTACTAAGCTTTTTCAGGTGACACAATGTCGATGATCTAACTTGACGTCAGATAATCTTTTTTAGCTTCTGATTTAGTTCCGGATTTAATTTTGACGCTGAAGCTAAACGTGGCGTCAATTTTTAGTCGCAGGTATGAAATAGTGTTATCGGGTAATATTTTGCAAGTTTCAGAAAGCATGTCAACCCTTCGACATAATCATACTCTTGAACTGTACGACAAGATGCAACAATTTGTAAGTTGTTCGTGTCCCGAGATATTGAGGAATGATACCCTAAATGTTTGAAGCGCATACGCTATTGTTTTCACAGCGAACGATCAAATGTCACAATTCTCCAATTTTGCGACAAAAAGTCTTAGCACGCAAACTGAAAGGTGTAGAATTCCCTCACTTTTCGTACATACCTCAAAAACCAAGAAGCTGACAAAATTCATTCTTTCTCTCCAGTCGAATAGACAACAATTGTTTTCAGTGCGACGCTTAAAAAAGAAAGAATAAAATATGTTGGAACTATTGGACGTTATTCACGTACAATTCATTTTTCATCAATTTTCTCACCCAATTTCGTATTTTGCTGCGGGACGAAATGGTGTGTGAAAATCGATAGAGTGCTATAAAGGAAGACTTCTGGTTTTCTTTGTTGTAAAATATGTTAACTATATTGGTTATGTCTATCTGTGCCAGATCTATCTGTGCTGGGCTTCCCAGTGAAGTGTACACATCAGTTAGGCGAATAATGGCACATCGTAAATAGGGCAAGGTTGAGCACATTTAATATCAATTTACCCAGATCAGAGTACGGCCACCATATTTACACAGTGGGGAGTTCCCTATAGCCTGCAGCCACGCTGCATATTTGATATTCCCAGCATTCATAGTTTCTTTTATGTGTCATAGATTCATCGTGAATACATCCCCTCCTCATGTTCTAGGGCGAGTAATTTTCCGAGGCCTTCCAGCACACATGTCAACCACTGCAGTACGAGATGAGGTGAATTTGACTGCCACGAAGCTTTCTTCTAAGCTAGATAGAGATATGTGGTAAATTACATGGTGTAGCCTCATCCGTAAGCTTACAGAGTTATATGAGCATTTTCGTCTAACTTTGGTGACGGACTTTTCAAGTCATCTCGAATAAGTCAATATCCGGGTGAAGCCAGTCACCAGGTCGTCGCCGTAGTCTAGTCGTGGAACCAACGCGATTTCTTGCTTTAATGCACAAACTTCATACACTCAAATTATTGCTTCAATGCACAAGCTTCAGTGCACAAAACTCTTCGGTTACAATCTCAGGAGAACTTCACGTAGCTGATGCCGGTATGAAATACGCAAGGATGAGGATCAAAGTCGTAACCGAGGTGAAGCTTTTCATCGGAGAGATGAAGAGCGAAATTTGGTAGCACACCTACGGTTTTGAGAATTGTTTTCATTTTCAGATAAAAATTAGTTACAGTTGACCTTGTCAAAACAACAATCATGATTACATAATAAACCATATGTTTTAGCAAAAGCGACAATAGTATTCCCCGTAACTAAGTTATCTGCCTCTTGCAGGCGCTGCCCATGCGCTGCGCCCAAGTGACAGTCCTATTGCTTCAGCCGTGTCCCTTGAAAGAGGTTCGTGATACAGGCTGGCAGCGATGTACGTTGTCAAGTTCAGCAGCAGAGACATGGAAATAAGTGACAAAGAGAGGGTTGGTCG
>JAOTOM010004034.1:137500-213998 GCA_034440615.1 Ashinkailepas kermadecensis | reverse complement strand
TGAGCGCGACTCCGCGAGCAGACGAGTCTCGGTCGCTCGCCCTCTTTGTTGCCTCTAGAGTATGTGAGTATGTACACTTACATAGAGTATGTGATACTCTGAGTGAGAAGTGAACCAAGAAGAGTGAAAAACCGGTGCACCTTTTCGCTACACGTGTGCGAAGTGACTGCACTCATTAGTGGACATTTTTGCTGGTTATTCCTGACGGTACTTGCACAGCACAGTGATTGGACCCCTGACAAATAAAAACTTGAGTGAGTGAAGAAGCGACAGCGCCTTTTTCTTTCCTTGCATGAAGCATTAGCTACTGCCCGTGGTTAGTCTCTTTTCCGACACTGCAGCGGAGAAAGCAACGAACTGACTAACGCCTTGGTGCCGCTCGGAATTCCTGTGTCTCCAGCAATAGTGTTTTCAATGGTGAATATTTCCTCATGCTTCTGCTCACCTAGTCTAGCCCTGACCCACCGTTACGCCGTGTTTGGGTGAGAGTGTCTCTGCAATTGAGACCTGTGCAGAGGATCAGAGTATCACATACTCTATGTAAGTGTACATACTCACATACTCTAGATGTGACATACTCTAGAGGCAACAAAGAGGGCGAGCGACCGAGACTCGTCTGCTCGCGGAGTCGTGCTCAGTCCAAGTATATATAAGTAGAAGATATGACCCGCATAGCGAATGTGCCGCATGCCAGTTCCCTGCACAACTTTCATTCTTCCCATTTCACAAAAATAGGGTTGGAGCGCGAACGCAACCTACCCCGCTAACAAAAAATGTACTCCCGAGGTACCCACATTTGGGGTAATCGCAGGGGTCAACCCAACCGAAGTGCAATGGAAGGGCCTCGCCCTGGGGGAACCGCCTTAGTGATCACGGTGTCCCCTGAGCCAGGTAAGTATGAGTTGTGCGGGGCGGATTTTCGCTTACACGGACATCCGACGAAACAGTATCATCTCTTTTCCGCACATTACATCTCGTATTTTGCTATTAAAGCCACAAACTTATCCTCACAGCAATACACCATGTAGTTAGGAAGGCTGGAAAATAGCTAAGAACCAAAACTCTGAGTCTGAACTACGTACGAGGAACTTTTGGACATCAAAGAGCATTGATAAAACGTAACATTACACGTCACCGCCCCCTAGCGGTAGGTACTGTATTTGAAATAGTTTCACTTGCCGGTGGCAGATAATGTTGCATTCATCACAATGTTCATTTCCAGCCGTTTGATTCACGTGTATAATTCACATGCAAAATGCTCGCCGGAAGTTTCAGCCAGATAAGGGTTACTACACAGGAAGACTTCAGTATTAGGGTACACTATATCACCAGAGCACTTCCCAATGACCCAGGTAACTGCCGTGATGTAGGGAGCAGCACGACTGCTGGCTCACGTTACACCAGCAATGCAGTGACAGTTACCGAAGCATGAAAATGTCAAGTCTGAGTTATGTACGCAGACCATATGGACATAAGTATTGATATAACGCTAAACGTCACTGCCCTCTACCGGTAGGTACTGTACTTGAATTAGGCTCACCTGCCGGTGGGCGATAACTTTTTTCATCACAATTCATCATTTCGAACTGATTTATTCAAGCTCAAAATTTACATGAGCCATGCTTGATGCATATTTCAGCCAGATAACCCATTTCCAACGATTACTACCCATGACAAGTATAGTTTCAGGTTACACTATATTATCAGGGCACTTCCCAATCGGCCAGGACACTGCCGTGACGCAGAGGGCAGCACCACTGCTGGCTCACGCGTCACCAGCTCACGTGACACCATAATGCACAAATCCAGTTCTCCTGAAACAACTTGATGTATAAAGCGAGTACTATGCCTGTTAGGCAGCAGCCCAAACTTCGTTTAGTTAGGCATCAGGAAGCAAATGAAATGAATCATCTCCAAAGAATGTGTGATAGCTAATGTAAATTGAGCCAGTTCCAGGTGTTATATACTGGTTCCCAAATAGGTGAGAACTCTGATCTTGTTGCCTACATTACTCGAGATTTGAGTTTTCTTAATCTGAAGTTACATCCTTGCTTTGGCGCCTTAAATCATGGATTCAGGCCATGCACTTGACGCAGTGCACGCAGAAGACAACTTCACAACGGCGAATGCCATCAGCAATGGAAATATACAAGATTATGTGAAAGCACTACACTAAAACTGTGGTATTGCATGTTGATATACTAGTATATGGCCTAATGTTAGCTGGGCCATGTTATTCTAGGTTAGGTTAGATTTGTCTATTTATCTATGCAATAACTGCTACAGAAGAGCTTTCGTGATGCCAAAATTGTGCCATCTCACGGTGGTATATATGGCTTGCAAGGCTATGCTTTATTGTTATTTATTGATCATATTATCACAGGCTAGGTAGGGTTGGGTTGGATCTTTTTCGTGAGCTACTACTCTTCATTTACATAGGTATCGAATTCTTCTTTGGTACAACATCAAAATATTGTTTTTGAAAGCAGAATGGCTGCGAATGATTTTCGAGTCAAGATGTCTTCCACATTCTGGTTGGCAGTGCCTCACAAAATTAGTGAACTTCGGCTTGGATGAATCCTGCCAGTGTGTAGTTTTTGTTTGGTGTCGCTGTCTCCTTCCAATTCAAGCGGTTTGTTCGAAATGTAATAGAGCCTACAGGCACCCGAGGCATACATGTCAGCGTGAATGATATCAAGAGATGGCACAACATTCATATTGGATGACTCGGTGCCGGTGACGCAGCCAGGTTTTTCCTAGGGTGGGGAGGGGTGGGATGGCTAATACAAATACGATGAAATGGAGAAAGGTTCCGGCGCGTGAAGCTCGCAGAACATTTAGTGTTTTGCTTGGTGAAAAATTTCAAAATTTGTCCGTAATCTAGTGCGTTTATAGGTGATAAGGGGAGGCCCAGGTGCCTGTCCCTCCTTGGCTGCACCTCTGCTCAGTAGCAGGGTTAACAAAATAGGCGGTTCCCGGATTTTTGGCATCCAGAACATTATCCTGTCCATACAATTATCCTCTAATTTTCAAATTTTGAGGTTGAAAGATGCTGTTCGGAAATGCTCTGTAATAAAATGCCCAATATTCACCGGAAAGTGCTAGCTGATATTCTGAGGTCAATGCGCTAAAATCACAAGCTGTGTATTGACACCGAATTTTATGTGAATACATCGTTTGCTCTGCTATTTGTCAAGCTGACATTCCACTCATCACGAGCTAACAAAACTACGCAATCCAAATAATATCGTTTGTTCATGACAAACCATGGGAAAATGTGTTTTATTACATCGTTTGTATTTCACGAAGGTTATTGATTGTGAACAGTCGTGGCAAATGCACCGCTTGTGATAAACATTTACTGGACTGTGCGAATTTTGGTGGGGACCAATGTCAGTTAGGACAAAATGGATGAATTGTGTTTGCATTCGACGAAGTTCAACCACAGCGAGCAGCTGAATATTTAGCGGGTCTCGAGACTCTCTTGGAAGATCACCAAATCCATTTGTATCCGCCAAAGGCGGCTGAACAGGGGAGGTAAGGTGCAGGTGCAGATCAGGTATCACCCTTTCCCCGCTATATCCGGAAATTCCCTCTCACCTGGACCAGTCACGGGAGAAGAGGCGAACTACCAGTGACGTTAATGGGTGCAAAATCCAAACGTCCGAGTTCCCCTCCACTTCATCTCAGTAATGGTCGACCAATGGCCGGAACACAACTTGGCTGGGGGAGGGTACGGTTAGCATGTTAGACATGGTCCTCAGTGTGAGAGTACACATACGGAGCAATGAACCGAATCCTGAGTAATGTAGGCAACAAGATGAGAGCTTCCACCTATATGGAAATCAATTATCATCTGAAACCAACTGCACTATTGTTTTTGTATCCAGTTTGCTAAGTGTGATAGAAATCACAAACTTTATCCCGGGCGGTTCCCCGAGGGCGAGGCCCTTACATTGCACTTCGGTTGGGTTAACCCCTGCGATTACCCCAAATGTGGGTAACTCTGGAGTACATATAATTTGTGTTACCGTGGTAGGTTGTGTTCGCGCTCCAACCCAATTTATATCATAGATAAATGTTTGAGTTGTCCATAGATGACAAATGTATATCACCGTCTATGTATACTCGGCCATACCCGCCCGGCATCCGCCGGTCTCCTGCTCGGTTCGCGAGTTATTTACACCCCGCATACGCTCAGCTGTTTTCCCCTCCGCCGCATTTTGGGGTAGCTTAACACGAGCTGGTACAATAATTTCATGGTAGGATAGCCGTCACGCTAACGCTCACACCGGCGTGTGTTGTCGCAGGTGAACTGGCCGCGCTGACGGTGCTGTGACGTCACAGACAGACAGGAGAATGTGGTAGTGGCTGAAATCAAAAGGAAGGTGATGAATTTCATCATAAGGTAGAAGAGCAGTCGCGTTCTGTAGCACGGGAATATGTTACCGAACAAAGCGGCACTGCATTACGTCAACATATGAAGAAGAACCATTTGTTCTTTTATGACGCATTCGACCGCCAGGTTATATAGCGTGGCCAACCTCTCACGCCGATTGGTGGCTGGTGGACTCGGTAAATGTCGTTGGTTGAGAGATTCGAACCCACAATCTTGCGATCAAGAGTCCGACGCTCTACCAACTGAGCTACCGCGGCCCCCAGTCAACATATGATGGTGACGTCATATGCTGATGCTGTGCTGTGCTGCCATATGCGAATGATGATGCGTCGTATGATTACAACATATGATGCTGTGACGTCACACACAGCAACAGGAGAGCGTGGTAGTAACTGAAATCAGAAGGGTAGGTCGGAGTACCGTCTGGTCGGAGTACCCTCTTCAAAAACTTGGGCCTCCTCAATTACGCAAGGCCACTATGCGGTTTACAGGATTCATCCTGGCGGATGAATAGGTACCCTGAGAGGCAGAGGACTGGACTGGCATATTTGTGAGCTTCGGGAAGGGCGGCTGAGGGATCGCGACCCCTGAGAGCTAAGAAAGTCCTTGCGAATTGGCGATGTGTGCGAGGAATGCTGAGGGCCATCCTCATAGATAAGATATCCCTGAGAGCCGTGAATGCTGCCAAGGACTGGAAAGATCACCCACCGTCACAGCTGGGGCAGTCACCCCTGTGGCCACAGACGTCCTTGCGGTGGCGACCGCCCAAGCGGCTACAGCTGTCTCAGTGGTCTGACAACAGCTGCTCCAGCAGCTACGGTCGCTCCAGCGATGGCGAAGCCAACCAATAGCTGTGATGACGGCCCCTCCAGCGGTGCCAGTTGCTTCGCCATGGACCCGCGTGACACCGGTGAAGCAAAAATATTTTTTAAAAAAATTACATCATGACGTGTGTTAGGCATAGCTGGTCAGGCATATTGCTAGTCTTCCCCAGTCCCCAAATCTTTTTTCCGACTAGTATTCTCGTCTCATTTTGAGAAAGTATGACGCTGTTGAGGAGGCGCCACAATTTGGGACAAGAGACGCCGCCAAGGGGGGCACGGGGTCTGGGCTGCCTTTGCAACTAAAATACAAAACAAGATCAAACGACAAGTATTAGGAATTTCACTATGGAAATCACTACATTTTCAGCGCGTTCTTTTCTGGTCTTTACACGACCGCTGAACTCTAATTATATTTAGGATACTTTCGCTTTACTTCCCACAGCACCACGTTTCCAGTATAAGTATGCACTCGGACATCCTGCAATAAACTGAACTTTGAGACACTGGAGTGGAGAGCACAAATGTATTGTCACGACGTCTCAAGATGCCCGTGCAACTGAACATCCCCCACGTACCCCACAACTGCAAGGCCTCCCGACAGCATCAAGCTGTAATGCAGTCAGCTGAGAATGAGGAGATCACACATTTACATACAGATCACACCTCTATCGACTCTCACCAGAATGAATCCTGGAATGCGCGATCAGATGATACTGTCGACGAAACAATTACCACACTGCTCACACTTGCATCGGTTCTCTCCGGAGTGGACTAGAGCATCACGTCTCAGGCCGCCCTGCTCAACAAAGGATTTACCACACTGCTCACACTTGTAAGGCCTCTCGCCAGAGTGCAGTCTGTAGTGGACATTAAGACTGCTCTGGTGACTCAACAACTTGCCACAAATATCACAGCTAAACAGCTTCTCTCCAGAATGGACTAGAGAGTTACGCTCCAGGGCGGCCCTCCGAACAAACGATTTACCACACTGCCCACATTTGTATGGCCTCTTGTCGGAATGGTTTAAAGCGTGCTGCTTTAGGGTGCGCTGCTTGGCAAACAATTTACCACACTGTCCACACTTGTAAGGCCTCTCGCCAGAGTGGAGTCTGCAGTGAACATTAAGATTGCTTTGTTGACTGAACTGTTTGCCACAAACGTCACCGCCAAACAGCTTCTCTCCAGAATTGACTACGGCGTGACGCTCCATGGCTCCCTTATGAACAAACGATTTACCACACTCCTTACACATGCATGGCCTCCGTCCGGAGTGAATCTTGTAATGCACAGTCATGGAGGACTGCTGAGCAAACGATTTGCCCTACAGTTATATGGCCTCTCGCCCGAGTGGACTCTGTAGTGGATGTTAAGATTACTCTGTTGACTGAATAACTTGACACAAACGTCACAGCTGAATGGTTTTTCTGCAGAATGGAATACAGGGTGACGCTTCAGGGCGCTCTTATGAAGAAACGATTTGCTACACTGATCACACTTGTATGGCCTCTCTCCGGAATGGACTAAAGCGTGCTGCTTCAGGCTGGCCTGCCAAGAAAACAATTTACCACACTGATCACACTTGTATGGTCTCTCGCCGGAGTGGAGTCTGTAGTGAACATTACGACTGCTTTGTTGACTGAACTGCTTGCCACAAACGTCACAGCTGAACGGTTTATCTCCAGAGTGGACTAGAGCGTGACGCTTGAAGGCGCCCTTACGAACAAACGATTTATCACACTGCCCACACTTGTATGGCCTCTCGCCGGAATGGACTAAAGCGTGCCGCTTCAGGGTTCGCTGCTGAGCAAACAATTTACCACAATGATCACACTTGTATGGCCCCTCGCCGGAGTGGAGTCCGCAGTGAACATTAAGACTGCTTTGTTGCCTGAACTGCTTGCCACAAACATCACAGCTAAACAGTTTCTCTCCAGAATGGACTACAGCGTGACGCTCCAGGGCGCCCTTCTGAACAAACGATTTACCACACTCCTTACACATGTATGGCCTTCATCCGGAGTGAATCCTATAATGCACAGTCATGGTGGACTGTTGAGCAAACGATTTACCACACTCCCTACACTTATATGGCCTATCGCCGCTGTGAGTTCGGGCGTGAACTATGAGGGTGCTAGGAGAGCGAAACTCTCTGCCACACAAGTCACAGCGGTTCGGCCACTTCACTAATGTATTCCTGTCTGCCATGCTGTGAGTTGCCTGTGTTACAGGAGCTGCCGAGTACAGCTGTAGGACAGCCGTCACGCTCACGCTCACATCGGCGGGTGTTGTCGCAGGTGAACTGGCCGCGCTGACGGTGCTGTGACGTCACAGACAGCCACAAGAGTCTGTTAGTAACTGAAATCAGAAAGGGAGGTGGTGAACCATTGCATCGTACGGTGAAGGAGCAGACGAGCTCTCTAGCATGGGAACCTGTTACAGAACAAAATGTCGACACTTTACGCGAGCAAATGATACGGACGTGACGTATTCACAGAGTGCTGGATGTTGAGCACATCCGTGAACACCGGACTTGAATTAAGGAAGCACACTTTAAAGACAAACCAAGGGTAAACTATGCGCGACGAAGCCGTGACAAAGGGTCGAAATTCCACTCACGCACCCTTAAGGACAGTGATTACTCGTGCAGAGGAGACAAACCAGGGGAAGATTTCCTATTTCCATATGGGGAACAGATACGGAATGTGGTGGGGAAAACACCAGACAGCTAAGTGGACTATTAAACATTATTCAGGACTATTTCTTTTAACATCATTCGGATATCGCCAGTTGCCGAGGTAAACATACCAGCCTGAACAGGAACTTATGCTTCGACTTGTAATTGCTTTGTAACAGCCCTAGGTCTGGACTGAATTACAATTATGAAGCCTTGGACTTCGAGAGCGCAACCTTGGGCCCAACGAAATCTGAGAGCATGAGTCCTTTTTCTGGAATGAGAAACACAGGGTTGTATTGTACTTCCTGGCATTGGGGTACATACTCTTGGATTATACCTTGCGTATAATCCTCGCCGCGCCTGCGGCCAAATAAACTGTCGCCAAATAAACTGTTCTGTAACAGGTTCCCATGCTAGAGAGCCGTGTAAGGTGGCGACATTTTGTTCTGTAACAGGTTCCCATGCTAGAGAGCTCGTCTTCTCCTTCACCGTACGATGCAATGGTTCACCACCTCCCTTTCTGATTTCAGTTACTAACAGACTCCTGTGGCTGTCTGTGACGTCACAGCACCATCAGGGCGGCAAGTTCACCTGCGTCAACACACGCCGGTGTGAGCGTTAGCGTGACGGCTGTCCTACAACTGTACTCGGCAGCTCCTGTAACACAGGCAACTCACAGCATGGCAGACAGGAATACATTAGTGAAGTGGCCGAACCGCTGTGACTTGTGTGGCAGAGAGTTTCGCTCTCCTGGCACCCTCATAGTTCACGCCCGAACTCACAGCGGCGATAGGCCATATAAGTGTAGGGAGGGTGGTAAATCGTTTGCTGAACAGTCCACCATGACTGTGCATTACAGGATTCACTCCGGACGGAGGCCATACATATGTAAGCAGTGTGGTAAATCGTTTGTTCATAAGGGCGCCCTGGAGCGTCACGCTGTAGTCCATTCTGGAAAGAAACTGTTTAGCTGTGACGTTTGTGGCAAGCAGTGCAGTCAACAAAGCAGTCGTAATGTTCACTACAGACTCCACTCCGGCGAGAGGCCATACAAGTGTGATCATTGTGGTAAATTGTTTGCTCAGCAGCGCACCCTGAAGCAGCATGCTTTAATCCATTCCGGAGAGAGGCCATACAAGCGTGGACAGTGTCGTAAATTGTTTGTTCATAAGGGCGCCCTGGAGCGTCACGCTGTAGTCCATTCTGGAGAGAAACTGTTTAGCTGTGACGTTTGTGGCAAGCAGTTCAGTCAACAAAGCAGTCGTAATGTTCACTACAGACTCCATTCCGACGAGAGGCCATGCAAGTGTTATCACTGTGGTAAATTGTTTGCTCAACGGCGCACCCTGGAGCAGCACGCTTTAATCCATTCCGGAGAGAGGCCATACAAGTGTGGGCTGTGTGGTAAATCATTTGTTCAGAAGGGCGCCCTGGAGCGTCACGCTGTAGTCCACTCTGGAGAGAAACTGTTTAGCTGTGACATTTGTGCCAAGTTGTTGAGTCAACAGAGCAGTCTTAATGTCCACTACAGACTGCACACTGGCGAGAGGCCTTACAAATGTGGGCAGTGTGGTAAATCCTTTGTTGGACAGGGCGCCCTGACACGTCATGCTCTGGTCCACTCCGGAGAGAGCCGATACAAGTGTCAGCAGTGTGGGAAATTTTTCCGTGGACAGTATCATCTGATCGCGCATTCCAGGATTCATTCTGGTGAGACTCCATAGAGGTGTGATCTGTATGGAAATGTGTTTGCTTCTCATTTCCAGCTGACTGCAGTCCAGCTTGATTCTGTCAGGAGACCTTGCGATTATGGGGTGCGTGGGAGGATGTTCAGTTGCACGAGCATCTTGAGACGTCGTGACTAATACATTTGTGCTCTTCACTCCAGTGTCTCAAAGTTCAGTATATTACAGGATGTCCGAGTGCATACTTATCCTGGGATCGTGGTGCTGCGAGAAGTAAAGTGAAAGTATCGTAAATTTAGGATATAATTAAAGTTCCACAGTCCGGTAAAGACCAGAGAAAAAACGTGCCGAAATGTAGTGATTTCCATAGTGAAATTGTTACTATTTGTTGTTTCATCTTTTTTGGGGGGTATTTTGGTTGCAAAGACAGCCGAGACCCTGTGGCCCCCTTGGCGGCGCATCTGGTCCCAAATTGTGGCGCCTTTTCAGCAGAGTCATACTTTCTCAAAATGAGACGAGAATACTAGTGGGAAAAATATTTGGGACTGGGGAAGGCCAGCAACATGCCAGACCAGCTATGCCTAAAGCACGTTATCATGCAAATTATTTTTTCTTTATTTTTGCTTCACCGGTGTCACGCGGGTCCAAGGCGAAGCAACTGGCACCGCTGGAACGGCCGTCATCACAGCTATTGGTTGGCTATTTGCTTCGCCATCGCTGGAGCGACCGTAGCTGCTGGAGCAGCTGTGGTCAGACCACTGAGACAGCTGTGGCCGCTTGGGCGGTCGTCACCATAAGGACGTCTGTGGCCACAGGGGTGACCGCCGCCGCTGTGGCGGTGGATGATCTTCCCAGTCCTTGGCAGTATTTACGGCTCTCAGGGATATCTTAACTCTGAGAATGGCTCTCAGTATTCTTCGCACCCTTCGCCAATTCTCAAGGACTCTTAGCTCTCAGGGTGCCCGATCCCTCAGCTGCCCTTCCCGAAGCTCACGAATATGCCAGTCCAATCCTCCGGCTCTCAGGGCACCCGTTCATCCGCCAGGACGAATCCTGTAAACGGCATAGAGGGGCCCTTGCGTAATAGAGGAGGCCCAAGTTTTTGAAGAGGGTACTCCGGCCAGACGGGGTGTCCTGAGCCGTGGAAGTGGGTCCCAGCCGACGGATGAGACCACGGACTTAACGTGCAAAGCCACTGGGTCGGCTTCGGCCATGCCGAGCCTCTCTCCATCCGCGTGGGCGTTCCTTTAATCATTTTGTTCCTTCATCTTACGATTGAATTGATCACAACCTACCCTTCTGATTTCGGCTACTACCACACTCTCCTGTTGCTGTGTGTGACGTCCCAGCATCATATGTTGTCATCATACGACGCATCATCATATGGCAGCACAGCACAGCATCAGCATATGACGTCCCCATCATATGTCGACTGGGGGCCGCGGTAGCTCAGTTGGTAGAGTGTCGGACTCTTGATCGCAAGATTGTGTGTTCGAATCTCACAACCAACGGCATTTACCGAGTCCACCCGCGATCAATCAGCGTGTGAGGTTGGCGACGTTATATAACCTAGCGGTCGAATGTGTCGTTAAAGAACCCATGGTTCTTCTTCATATGTTCGGGACGAGTGGTCTAGGGGTAAGATGCTCGTCTCACAATCGAAAGATTGTGGGCTCGAGTCTCACCTGTCGCTATTCTTCGCCCGCGACCAATCGGCGTGAGGGATTGGCGACGCTATATGGCTCAACGGTCGACGTGTCGTAAAACCAATAACCAACCAATCTTCATATGTTGACGTAATGCAGTGCCGCTTTGTTCTGTGACATATTCCCGTGCTACAGAACGCGACTGCTCTTCTATCCTATGATGGAATTCATCACCACCTTCCTTTTGATTTCAGCTACTACCACATTCTCCTGTGGCTGTGTGTGACGCCACAGCACCGTCAGCGCGGCCAGTTCACCTGCGACAACACACGCCGGTGTGAGCGTTAGCGTGACGGGTGTCCTACAGCTGTACTCGGCAGCTCCTGTGACAGAGCCAGCTCACATCATGACAGACAGAAATACACCGGGAAGTGGCCGAATCGCTCCTGTGCAGCAATGAGTTTCGCTATCCTAGCGGGCTCGTTGCTGACGCCCCAACTCACAGCGGCGATAAGCCACAAATGTGATATGTGCGGAAAGTCGTTTCGTCGAAAGAACTTACAATCAATCAATCTTAACGTCCACTACATGCTCCATTCCAGTGACAGGCCATATAAGTGTACCGAGTGTGGTAAGTCCTTTATTCAGCAGTCCGTCCTGAAGCGTCACACTGCAGTCCATTCTGAAGAGAAATCGTTTAGCTGTGACGTTTGTGGCAAGGCGTTCCATCGAAAGAGCAGTCTTAATGTCCAGTACTGACTCCACTCCGGTGAAACGCCATACAAGTGTAGGGAGTGTGGTAAGTCGTTTATTGAGCAGGCTATCCTGCAGCGTTACGCTGTCATCCATTCTGGAGAGAACCCGTTCATCTGTGACGTTTGCGGAAAGCCGTTCAGTCAACAATGCAGTCTTAATATTCACTACAGACTCCACTCCGGCGAGAGGCCATGCAAGTGCAAGGGGTGTGGCAAATCGTTTGGCCAACAGTCCACTATGACTGCATTTCCGGGTTCACTCCGGTGTGAGGGACACATGTGTGATCAGCGTGACAAACCGTTTGGTCGACAGTTCCGTTTGACTAGGAATTACCAGGTTCATTCCGGCGAGAGTCTATAGGGGTGTGATCATTGGGGAAATTGGTTAATTTCTCATTTCCAGCTGACTGCAGTACATTCTTGATTCTGGCGGGAGGCCATGCAGTTGCAGAGTGTGTGGGAAGATCAGTTGCCAGAGCATCTTTAGACGTCATCACCAATACATTCCTGTTGTCCGCTGCGATGTCTCAAAGTACATTTGATGTCCGGAGGTCAGAATGGGAAATTGTCCTGCAAGCTGGAGTGGAGGGGTGATATCAGGATGTGTGTGGCCACTTCATACATGCCACGTCAATTAACGTAATTTGGCGAATTCCGACCACCAGCCGCGATAACCGAAGTGCCCCCGGCCCAATACACCTGTGGGAAACCTGGATGGCCATGGAGTTCGGGGAGGTGAGACATGGACCATGACAACCTTCTGTATGGAATGTAGCCGGGAAAAGAGACCATGACATTATTGGATCAGCTCGTGTTAAGCTACCCCAAAATGCGGCGGAGGGGAAGACAGCTGAGCGTATGCCGGATGTAAATAACTCGCGAACCGAGCAGGAGACGGGCGGAAGCCGGCCGGGTATGATCGAGTATACATAGACGGTGATATACATTTGTCATCCATGGACAACTCAAACATTTATATGTAATATAAATTGGGTTGGAGCGCGAACGCAACCTACCACGGTAACAAAAAAAATATATGTACTCCCGAGTTACCTACATTTGGGGTAATCGCAGGGGTTAACCCAACCGAAGTCTAATATAAGGGCCTCGCCCTCGGGGAACCGCCCGGGACAAAGTTTGTGATTTTTATCACTTAGCAAACTGTGGATACCAAAACAATAATGAAGTTGGTTTCAGATGATAACTGATTTCCAGATAGGTGGAAGCTCTCATCGTGTTGCCTACATTACTCAGGATTCGGTTCATTGCTCCGTATGTGTACTCTCACACTGAGGACCGTATCTAGCATGCTAACAGTACCCTCCCCCAGCCGAGGTGTGTTCCGGCCATTGGTCGACCATTACTGAGATGAAGTGGAGGGGAACTCGGACGTTTGGATTTGGCACCCATTAACGTCACTGGTAGTTCGCCTCTTCTCCCGTGACTGCTCCAGGTGAGAGGGAATTTCCGGATATAGCGGGGAAAGGGTGATACCTGATCTGCACCCGCCACCTTACCTCCCCTGTTCCGCCGCCTTAGGCGGATACAAATGGATTTGGTGATCTTCCAAGAGAGTCTCGAGACCCGCTAAATCTTCAGCTGCCCGCTGTGTTTGAACTTCTTCGAATGCAAATAAAATTCATCCATTTTGTCCTAACTGACATTGGTCCCCACCAAAATTCGCACAGTCCAGTATATTGTTTATCACAAGCGGTGCATTTGCCACGACTGTTCACAATCAACAACCTTCGTGAAATACAAACGATGTAATAAAACACATTCTCCCAAGGTTTTTGATGAGCAAACGATATTATTTGGATTGCGTAGTTTTGTTAGCTCGTGATTAGTGGAATGTCAGCTTGACAAATAGCAGAGCAAACGATGTATTTACATACAATTCGGTGTCAATACACAGTTTGTGACTTTAGCGCATTGACCTCAGAATATCAGCTAGCACTTTCCGGTGAATATTGGGCATTTTATTACAGAGCAGTTCATTTCCAAACAGCATCTTTCAACCTCAAAATTAGAAAATTAGAGGATAATTGTATGGACAAGATAATGTTCTGGATGCCAAAAATCCGGGAAACGCCTATTTTGTTAACCCTGCTACTGAACAGAGGTGCAGCCAAGAAGGGGCAGGCACCTGGGCCTCCCCTTATCACCTATAAACGCACTAGGTTACAGACAAATTTAGGAATTTTTCACCAAGCAAAACACTAAATGTTCTGCGAGCTTCACGCGGCGAAAGCTTTCTCTATTTCATCATATTTTTCTTCGTCAACCCCTCCCCCCCCCCCCCCCTATGATAAACCTGGCTGCGTCACCGCCACCGACACCGAGTCATCCAATATCAACGCTGTGCCATCTCTTGATACCATTCACGCTGACATGTATGCCCCGGGTGCCTGCAGGCTCTATTACATTTCGAACAAACCGCTTGAATTGGAAGGAGACAGCGACACCAACCAAAAACTACACACTGGCAGGATTCATCCAAGCCGAAGTTCACTAATTTTGTGAGGCACTGCCAACCAGAATGTGGAAGACATCTTGACTCGAAAATCATTCGCAGCCATTCTGCTTTCAAAAACAATATTTTGATGTTGTACCAAAGAAGAAATCGATACCTATGTAAATGAAGAGTAGTAGCTCACGAAAAAGATCCAACCCAACCCTACCTAGCCTGTGATAATATGATCAATAAATAACAATAAAGCATACCCTTGCAAGCCATATATACTACCGTGAGATGGCACCATTTTGGCATCACGAAAGCTCTTCTGTAGCAGTTATTGCATAGATACAAGGGCGTCGCCACCGGGGGGGCAGGGGGGGCAGCCGCCCCCTGCCGTCAAACAGGGGGCGCCGCCCCCCCTGAAATTTGAGGAGGCCCCTATCCGGAAATGCACCGGAAAAAAGTGAGCAATGAGGCCGACGAGACACGAGAGGAGGCCTCCAAGACGTGAGAGGAGGCCCCTAATTTGAAGAAGGAGTCACTAGGAGAGGATAGGAGGCCACAGAAATCACGAGAGTGCCAACAATTGGCACGGAGGCCCCCAGGAATGCAAAGGATACCCCCAGGACTGCAAAGGAGGCCCCCAGGATTGCAAAGGAGGCCTCCAGGATTACAAAGGAGGCCCCCTGGATTGAAAAGGAGGCCCCCAGGATTGCAAAGGAGGCCTCCATGATTACAAAGGAGGCCCCCTGGATTGAAAAGGAGGCCCCCTAGGATTGCAAAGGAGGCCCCCAGGATTGCAAAGGAGGCCCCCAGGTTTGCAAAGGAGGCCTCCAGGATTACAAAGGAGGCCCCCAGGATTGAAAAGGAGGCCCCCAGGATTGCAAAGGAGGCCTCCAGGATTACAAAGGAGGCCCACAGGATTGCAAAGGAGGCCACCAGGATTGCAAAGGAGGCCTCCATGATTACAAAGGAGGCCCCATGATTGAAAAGGAGGCCCCAAAGATTGCAAAGGAGGCCCCAGGATTGCAAAGGAGGCCTCCATGATTACAAAGGAGGCCCCCTGGATTGAAAAGGAGGCCCCCAGGATTGCAAAGGAGGCCCCCCAGGATTGCAAAGGAGGCCCCCAGGTTTGCAAAGAAGGACTCCAGAATTGCAAAGGAGACCCCCAGGAATGCAAAGGAGGCCCTCACGATTGCAAAGGAGGCCTCCAGGATTACAAAGGAGGCCCCCAGGATTGCAAAGGAGGCCTCCGGGATTACAAAGGAGGCCCCCAGGATTGAAAAGGAGGCCCCAGGATTGCAAAAGAGGCTCCCAGGATTGCAAAGGAGACCACCAGGATTTCAAAGGAGGACTACAGGATTGCAAAGGAGGCCCCCAGGATTGCAAAGGAGGTCCCAGGATTACAAAGGACGCCCCAGGATTACAAAGGAGGCCACCAGGATTACAAAGGAGGACTCCAGGATTGCAAAGGAGGCCCCCGGGAATGCAAAGGAAGCCCCAGGATTGCAAAGGAGGCCCCAGGATTGCAAAGTAGGCCCCCAGGATTGCAAAGGAGGCCCCCAGGATTGCAAAGGAGGCCTCCAGGATTACAAAGGAGGCCCCCAGGACTACAAAGGAGACCCCAGGATTGAAAAGGAGGCCCCCAGGATTGCAAAGAAGGCCCCAGGATTGCAAAGGAGCCCCCCCCGGATTGCAAAGGATGCCCAAGGATTGCAAAGGAGGCCCCCATGATTACAAAGGAGGACTCCAGGATTGCAAAGGAGGCCCTCAGGATTGCAAAAGAGGACACCAGGATTGCAAAGGAGGCCTCAGGATTGCAAAGGAGGCCCCATGATTACAAAGGAGGACTCCAGGATTGCAAAGCAGGCACCAGGATTGCAAAGGAGGCCCCCAGGATTACAAAGGAGGACTCCAGGATTGCAAAGGAGACCCACAGGATTGCAAAACGAGGCCTCCAGGATTGCAAAGGAGGCTCCAGGATTGCACAGGAGGCCCCTAGGATTACAAAGGAGGCCCTCAGGATTGCGAAGGAAGCCCACAGGATTGTAAAGGAGGCCCCCATGATTGCAAAAGAGGCCCCAGGATTGCAAAGGAGACCCCCATGATTGCAAAGGAGGCCCTCAGGATTGCAAAGGAGGCCCCCAGGATTGCAAAGGAGGCCCCAATACGGGAAGGCAGACCTCAGAAAATGAGAGAAGGCCCTAAGACGGAAGAGAAAGCCAGTGGATATGAGATGAGGTTTCGGAGACGTAAAAGCAGTCCCCGAAACGGGTAAGGTTCCACCAAGATAGAAAAGGATAATCCAGAAAAGTGGCAGGAAGCACCTAATTTGGAAGAGGACGATATAAGATTGGAAAGAGACCCTATGATGCACGAGGAAGCCCCTAAAATAGGAGAGAATGGCCATTAGATAAGTGGGATGGCTCCCAGGCGAGAAAGAAGGCTTCAAGACGGGTAAGAAGGTCCCCAGGAAATGACCAGGTAACTGAGATAGGAAAGGTTGCGTGTAATTTGGAAGAGGAGCCACCTAAGAGAGAACAGGAGTCCACCAGGAGATAAGAGGCCAACCTTAAAATGGGAAAAGATAGAATCAAAACGCGGAACAGGAGGCCCCGAAGACGTGAGAGGAGGCCCCTAATTTAAAAAAGAAAGCCTCAAAAGAAAACAGGAGGCCCCTGCCGGACTCGAGAGGAGTCCCTCGAGATGGAGTAGGAGGGTCTCCAGGGCCGAATGAGGCCCCGAAGACCGGAAGGAATTCCCAGGAAATGAGAGAAGGCCCTTAAAATGGGAGTGGTAGGTAGCAGGTATGGAAGGAGGCGAGGTTTCAAAAATTGAAGATCCCCTCAAGACGGGTAAGCTTTGCGAGGACAAAGGAGGAGGCCTACGAGGCGTGGCAGGAGGCCCCTAATTTGGCAGAGGATGCCCCTGGAACATGAGAGGAAGTCCCATGCCATGTTAAAGGGGCCCCAGGATGTGGGAGGAGGTCCTCCAAAACGGGAGAGGAGGACCATTGAATATGGAGGAGGGTAGGACGGACGAGTAGACGTCCGAAACCGGTAAAGAAGCTCCAGGAAATGAGACGAGACCCCTAATACGCGAGAGGAGGTCTATAATTTGCTAGAAGCATCTGAAATGGCAGGAGTCGTGCCGGGGTACTTGAAAATCACGACATGGGCCCAAAAGATCCGGCCGGGGCCCCTGAAAATCTCGCTGAGCCTATGGGTACCAAAAATGCACGCCCGGATCATGAAAATCACGCTAGGGGCACGATAAGTCGTACCGTTCCCCAACAGTGTCATTTAGACACAAATGAAGCCGGGGCAACAAAAAACAATCCGGACATGGATAATCACTCTTGTGCCCCAACAATGACACTAAAAGCATCCAAAACGTATTGGACACCCACAAAGTGTCGAGGTCGCTAAAACTCGCGCTAGGGATCCAAGCAAATGACGTCGGGACACAAAAGATTACACTGGACTAAAAAAGTCGCGTCGCAACCTTCGAAAATCTCACTGTGGACCAAAAAAGTCGCGCCTGGACCCCAAAGGTTGCTGCTGCCCCAAAAAATCAATTATCAACCGGAATGTCACTCTGCGCCCCCAAAAAAGCGGGTCAAAGTCCCCGCAAAACCAGTTGGGCACTGGGAAAAAAACGTGTCAGGGCACCGAAAAAATCGCACCTGGAGACCGAAGAATCGTACCAGCACCCAAAAATATCACGTAAGGACCTATAGAAAAAAATAGAACTCCTTCGGTGGCCGCAGTGACATATCAAAGGGCAAATGGCCCCTCCCTCCTAAGAGGGATATGCTCCCAAGAATCGAGCCGAGGCCCCCAAAAGTCGCGCTGGGACCAGAAAAATTCGCGTCGGTCCACCAGAATTCGCGTAGGGGCTCAAAGTAAATACGTCGGGCCCCAGAAAACTCGCTCCGAGGCACGAAAATCTGCAACAGGAACCGCCAAGATCGCGTTGGGGTCACAGCTAAGTACAACGCGCCCCGCAAACTCGAACCGGTCCCACCAAATTTCGCGCTCGGACCCACAATTCGGTAGTACCAAAAATGTCGCGCTCGGACCCATCGGTAGTACCAAATATTTGGTCTCGGCATCAAAAATTAACGTCGAGGCTGCCAACAATTGGCGTCTATGGCCCCACATAGGCACCGTGTGACCCCCAAAGTTCCATCGGTATCCGAAGAATAAAGCCGGAGCCCTCCAAAATCAGGAGGGATTGCAAAAAAGTCCGGGTCAGGACAATGGTTCTGGAGCACCGAACATGTCATCAGATGCCTTGACAAATCGCGTACGGCATCGAAAAACATACCGGAGCTTGAAGAAAATCGAAGTGAGATACAAAGACATGGCACCAGGGACTCGAAAAATCAGGGCGGGATTCGGAAGTTAAAGAAAATTCAGAAGAGATCCACAAAATCGCGTTGAGCCCAGATAACTGGCGTTGGGTCCCGGAACCACGCGCCTGGGCGCGATAAGTCGCGCTGGGACCCAGCAAAAATCGCACCGAAGCCTCAAAATCGTACTGGGGCCCCACAAATGTGCGTCAGAAGCCCCAAATAAACACAGCGGGACCCTAAGAGCACAACAGGGACCGAAAATGCGACTGGCCCTTCAAAGCGCAGTCTCGTAAAAAGTGGCAGGGTCCGAAAACATGCGGTGTAGCCGTAACTATATATACCGGGAACACTAAAAAAACAAAAAACAAAAACACCGGAAGCTCTCAAGGCACACAGCCATATGACCGCACCAGGGCCTGAAAAGAGGCTGGGGCCGCAAAAAGCAACATGATCCCAAAACGAACAAAAATACCGGGCACTAAGTAAACACATCGAGATCTTTGAAAGCGCCCCGACAAAAAAAAAAATATTCGGTGCGCAAAAAAGCAACAAACCCTAAAACGAGTAGGGTTTTCGAAAATGCGTTGGGCCTCTAACAAAAATGAATTGGAACCTTAGGACACATCCGTAGACGAAGAAATACGAAACGGGTCCAAAGAAGTACACTCAGGCAGGGCTTCGGTTCGGTAGCCAACCTGGAAGCATGTTTAATCAAAGATATGAGGTGCATCAAAGCTCAGCGGGTATCCGCATTTTTTCACCATAATATATTGTAAGAAGGGAACTAATGATCGAATTTAATTAATCTAATTTTCGCAGCGAATGACCATACGAAGCATTTTATCACGTCAGATATAGCGTAAGTCTATCATGTGGCAGCAATTAACAAAGCGTAGGAGGCCCAGCAGAATCCGTAGCATCGCACGAAGTGTGGCGAATGCGCCGAATGCGCAAGATGGGTGTGCACGTGCACTAGCGTTGGCGTCGTGGCGACCGGGCACTATGAACTGGAATGTCTGAAATTGGAAAATTTTAAATTTGAAAGTGATTTGTGCAGGTGTAATTTCAGCAGTGCGAGGTGACTTATCAAGGAATACCAAAAGAATACATTTGAACAGGTTGTGGGAGCTAGGGTTGAAATCCGACGAATCAGAAACGATAGTGGTAGATTAGGCCCCTCCACAGGATAATTCAGTTGATCACTAATTATTTTATTTAAAAAGTTCCCCTTTGACAAAATAGTGGTCGAAATCGGAAGACTGTATTCAGTAGTTGGACCCCCTCCAAATACGTTTGCCCCCTCCCCTTGACGCAAATATGGGTGCGTTACTTGTCTCTCAATAATTTTCAGAACTTACGCCCATGGAGCAAAGCCAACATTGCGGGGGTAAATTCCCCCTCACAAGCATACAAAACAACACCGATGCCCCATATTAAATGGGAGGAATGATGTTTTAAAATTTATTTTCTTCCTACAAAGCTGTCTTCTGTGATTACAGCCTGCATGATTTGTTTTAACGATGCGATTGGCGCCTGTAGAGTTGTGTGATAAATTATGTTAACCCATTGCAGCCGAATTATCGTCATGACTGTGGATGGATGACTGGATGCATGCATTTTACCAATGTTAATATAATTCGCATAATTCATTTTAACAATGACATTCCTGCTATCCAGTGCGAAATGCAGGTACATGGTCCAGGTCTTGCCCCTGGATAACTGCGGTGGCTCTCACCTGGAAAACTGTTGCGGATCTCACCTGTCAAACGTTGGCGAGTATCACCTGAAGAACTTAGACGAGTCTTACTTAAATAACTGTGGCGAATCTCACCTGGAGAACTGGTGAGTCTCACCTAGAGAACTGCGGCGGGTCTCACCTGGAGAACTGCGGCGGGTCTCGGCGCACCGGCTGCCGAGCCACCTCCTTCTCGGTGCGGCCCGAGAACCGAACCCGCGAGTGGCGCGAGAAGAGCGAGCCGCCGAGCACCATACGCGGAGCGCTCCTCGACGAGTCGCACCTGAACAACAGCCAGGCACAGCGGTGTATCATTACAGAATCCTCAGCACATGTTATCTGTCTGATCATGCCACGCCAGCCTTGGTGGAAGTAGATCAGCACTGAAGTGACCACTGGAGCATGGTGTCAAAGAAAAAAAAACAGGCCATGCCATTTGGGTTGAACCTTCGTCTGTGTGATTATAAAAGAAGCTTGCAAAAGAAGGAATTTGAATCAAAAGCACACCCATCTTATAGCGAGCAAGGCCCTACCTAGAGGTATAACCATGCCACTATGAAACACTCTCTTTCAAATTGGCATATATATATGTATGTATATATATATATATATATATATATATATATATATATATATATATGGAATGTACATGTTAAAAAAAAACTAGGCTGTGTGTGCAGACGACGTCGATTAGAAGGTAACCTTTCACGAGGTCACATCAAAACTACATGATGTGTTTAATGCTTCATTGGGCCGACTGTTCGGATGCTTCTTTTCGATCAGACCAACAGATTATGATTACACTTAAACCCCAAGTATTTAATAGCGAGTGTCATTTCTCACCAACTTGTAGAATTCGTTCCGTGTTGCAAAACGTTCGACATACAGAGATAACTGCATGAGCTCGGTTTCGCAGTTCGTTCCAAGGAGCAATGCAATGCATATGACGGTCACCAGGTGCTGGCAGACCCGTGGCTCGTGCTTCGCGGGGAGCGAATGGAGAGCTGCGATGTCTCGCTGGCTTAAGCCGACTTGGCCACTTCATACTCGCACAGCAAAACAGGACCGCAGAAAGAGCGAGATTCTCCCGTAAAATATACTCCCGGGTTAGTTGACTGGGTGTCCGGCATACCCTTCCGACAAACGATAGCGAGCGGTTACCAGTGGGAATTGTGAAGCGAGGAATGTGGCTGTTACTCACGTGAAGAAGAGGCGGTGTTCTGTCGCATGTCGCCAGAAGTAGCGACATTTGAGCACCGAATCACTCTGTTACTCACGTGAAGAAGAGGCGGTGTTCTGTCGCATGTCGCCAGAAGTAGCGACATTTGAGCACCGAATCACTCTTGAAGCCCATAGTCCGCCTGGTCTGTAGATAATCGCAGCACTAGGTCGGCGCTGTGCCACACGCTACAGTGGTGCTTAGTCACAGATCTCATTTGTGTTCCGCCACTGGTGGCCCGCCACACGCCACTAGTGCTCTGCTACACGCCACACGCCACACCCGTGCTTCGCAATACATCACGTTGGTGCTTCCTCACACTGGTGCGCTGGCACACACCACACTGGTGCTCCATCATATCGATGCTCCTTCACACACCACACTGATGCGCTGTCACATACCAAACTGGTGCCCCGTCACACCATACTGGTGCCCCGTCACACCACACTGGTGCCCCGTCACACCATACTGGTGCCCCGTCACACCATACTGGTGCATCGTCACACCACACTGGTGCCCCGTCACACCACACTGGTGCCCCGTCACACCATACTGGTGCCCCGTCACACCATGCCGGTGCCCCGTCACACCACACTGGTGCCCCGTCACACCATACTGGTGCCCCGTCACACCATACTGGTGCCCCGTCACACCACACTGGTGCCCCGTCACACCATACTGGTACCCCGTCACACCACACTGGTGCCCCGTCACACCATACTGGTGCCCCGTCACACCATACTGGTGCCCCGTCACACCATACTGGTGCATCGTCACACCACACTGGTGCCCCGTCACACCATACTGGTGCCCCGTCACACCATACTGGTGCCCCGTCACACCACACTGGTGCCCCGTCACACCACACTGGTGCCCCGTCACACCATACTGGTGCCCAGTCACACCACACTGGTGCCCCGTCACACCATACTGGTGCCCCGTCACACCATACTGGTGCCCCGTCACACCATACTGGTGCCCCGTCACACCATACTGGTGCGTCGCCGCACGCCACACCAGTGCTCAGTCACACACCACACATGTGATCCGTCACACCATACTGGTGCGTCGCCGCACGCCACACCAGTGCTCAGTCACACACCACACTTGTGCTCCGTCACAGGTCATACTTGAGCTGTCACACATCAAACTGGAGTTCCGGCACATACCATACTGTGACACTGGTGATGTCACATACCAAACTGGTGCTCCGTCAAACGCCGTACCGATGCTCCGTCACACGCCAGGGAGCGTTGGAAGTCTTAGAGAACGCATACGGAAGTAAGAGAACAATTGAGGCCGTTTCGGAGCGGCACCTTTAACCCTGACACTGCGGTAAAACTTCCTATCCCTCGTATTGCGAGAGGGGGGGTAACTGTGACACCTCATATTCGTTATGGGCTAGATATAAGCATACAGGCAAGTGCATGGCGTAGCAACATCCGCGAATTTTCGCATCCACATGAACCATGTGCCTTTGTATTGCCCTCCCAAACAACGACAAAGAGGCCAATGTCTGGTGCTCAGTCACTTGTCGCCTCCATAGTTTACCAAGCCTGACCTTGAAACAAATGCCGTTTCGTGGCTTAATATGAATGACAAGCATACCAACAACTTGTCACTTCATGCGCGGTGAACTCAGTGAGGTGAGCGCATTCCCCGGTGTTGTATCTTCTACTGGTTAGTTATTGTGGTTTAACACGCGCCCTGGAGGACCTCTGAAAATTACGCGCACTGGAGGGGGGCGGATTCCGCCCCCCCCCCCTAAGATCTCGGCTCCTAGTGAAGCTAGAGGAACGAAATTCGCAGGGTGGATGGGTATGGTAGTGAACTTTATTGTGTGCAAATTTCATGACCTTAGGTCAATATATTCAAGGTCAAATGAGGTCAAATTTGCAAAATTGTCTGATATTGCGTGCCTTGGCTTGTCATCGTTATGGATCGCTGTGATTGTATTTAAATGCTCCAAAATTGGCATCAATGATGTTGTGGACATTACTAATGATGCAATGCAGATGCCGGACCAAACATTTGACCTCAGGTCACCTATATAGCACCACTTTATCAGGTCAGTTACCTGTTCCAGTTACCGAAACCGGGCCGCCCGCCCGACTGCTCCGTCGGGCAGCTCGGAGCAATCGGCTTCGTGAAGAAAGGAGTGAAGTACATGAATAAAGTATGGAAACGCAATGACAAACAGTACAAATGACAAACAGTAGTGCATTTATGACAACATTCCAGTTGATCAAGTTTGGTTCCATTAACCTGTCATGAACTTGACCTGACTTGACCTCGGTGACCTAACATGATCTTGGAACTATATAGCATATCAATATACATCAAACAAGTCGCTAGTGTTGCCAAGAACACTTCCCTTTTGCGAATATACGGGAAGCGCATCAGCGCCGATTTTTGTGATCTGGCGCTATAAATTCTCATGACTTTAGCGGCCCCTGACTTGATAAATTTTCGGCCGATTTCCATTTTTCTTGCTTTAAACGACGCGCCCGTTATTTCTAAGCATGTACGCAGAAAATTGCGTATATCGACCGGTAAAATCTGCAGTTATTTACGAAAAACCGGAGGGGTGGGCGGATTTCGCCCCCCCCCTCCAGTGCGCGTGCTAAGAGCGCGTCGAAAAGTTCATTGATCATATTGCGCCCAATATTTTCTACTGGGAAAAACTCGAATGTTCGGCAGCAATGCAGTGCAATTGCAACACCTTTTGCTCTTGAGTGTGTTTATAGGCTTGCCGCCCGCTAGTATAGGTGAAGATAGAGATTTTGTTGCGAGTTTCCTCCGAGGGTTCGAAGTCCTCATAAAAAACGACAAGTCCCACCCATGGGTGTCACAAAAAAAATCGACATACACAGAGCATACCAATACAGCCGCTACCAGAGGCCCGATACAACACAATGGCGGGCACACGTGCGTCCGCCGACCTCGACATAACCACAGACCACGGTCACAGCCGGATGTGCACCACCAACCTTTGCACGGGAGTCCTCGGTGAACATCAAGTGGACAATGAACATCTTATTCTCAAAGTTGAGTTTCTGCACGTCTTGCCAGCGGAACAGATGGGTGCGGCGGTAGTCCTGTATGACCGAGATGCCGCGGTAGTTGAGGCCCAGACTCACAGCGTTTCCCCGCTGGTCCTGAAACACAGGACGACACCACAGTCGGCACCACCACACACACACACATTGCATGACAATAATGGGAATGAATGAAAACGTTAAACACGACTGCAGAACATAGAAGAAACGCGATGATCATAATTCCAATAACAGCCGCAGGCCTCTTACACCCAGCGTTGGAAAAATGGTCATTTTTTGGACACTTGCCTGTCCAAAGAATTATACACTCCCAAAAAAAATCCACTCCTTACATTGCCAAATATCAGATGAACAACTAATGCATAACAAGCAATCCCAGCTAGTTCTGCCACCAATTAATGGTGATAATTGTGAACATTGTCTGAGTAACATGTTCTCTGTTCATATATGTTCAGCATATTCATGTGAGCAGCATGCACCATGGGCTATATGGTGACCTATGGCTATCAGTGAGAATGAGATCCACTGTAGTTCTAGTAATCATCTTGCATAACCATTTGGGCCCTTGACACAACTTGGCCACATCATTTGGAATAATGTACATTTGTTATTTCAGGTGATCATCGGAGCTGCAGAAACATTCAGAGAGAATGCAAGGAGCAGAACAGAAGATAAGATGCCCATGAGATTTGAAGAATGCCATCCTACCAGCATACAGAATGAAAGCCAAAGTTGTGATTTCCATGCAGCCTGAACAACATTGAATATGTTTAATAAAATGGTGCAAGTTATGTGTGTACAATGTCATTGTCATGTCTGGTACAAGTGAATGAATAAACATCTATGCCTTAATTTGTACATTTTCCATTCATGAAAAATGCCCTGACCAGAAGAAAAGTGCTCCGAAGAATAAAAGGCCAGAACCAGAAAGCAAACTACAGTAGTCCATACACAAATGTGATTAGAGGCATGAAGGGAATACATTTCTTAATACCTTGGCAGGTGCAAGTTGTGCTTGACCACTGCATACTTTAAAAAAAAAGTGGGAGGGCAAAACAACATGGCACCTACTCAGTGTAGGATATAGACTGAAAAGTGATCATTTTCAGAGAAACTGAGTGGTCGCATCGCCTTAGTCACATTAAAATACATCATATTCCACAAATTCACAGGATCAAATAAAAATAAAAACAATCCATGAATCAAAAATCAAAATGATGAAATAAAATAAACAAGAATAGAAAATAAAAGGTACAAGTAGTACTTGCCTAGGCAGGTACCTACCTAGACCCCTGCAATATATCCGTACACCCGCTATAGGTATAAGTGAATGAATAAACATCTATGCCTTAATTTGTACATTTTCCATTCATGAAAAATGCCCTGACCAGAAGAAAAGTGCTCAGAAGAATAAAAGGCCAGAACCAGAAAGCAAACTAGAGTAGTCCATACACAAATGTGATTAGAGGCATGAAGGGAATACATTTCTTAATACCTTGGCAGGTGCAAGTTGTGCTTGACCACTGCATACTTTAAAAAAAAAGTGGGAGGGCAAAACAACATGGTACCTACTCAGTGTGGGATATAGACTGAAAAGTGATCATTTTCAGAGAAACTGAGTGGTCGCATCGCCTTAATCACATTAAAATACATCATATTCCACAAATTCGCAGGATCAAATAAAAATAAAAACAATCCATGAATCAAAAATCAAAATGATGAAATAAAATCAACAAGAATATAAAATAAAAGGTACAAGTAGTACCTACCTAGGCAGGTAGGTACCTACCTAGACCCCTGCAATATATCCGTACACCCGATATATGTATTGCACGGCATTATCATAGCGAAGGCATCATGCTTTGATCATGATTGATCCTTGCAACCCAACGGCAATGAGAGGCATTCAATTTCAACAACTCAATCGAGCCTAATTGCTTACGTCTGCCGACACCACACCACAGCAGTTAGTACCCTCACTTCCTTCCTCCCGGCCCATTAATTATCCAAATACCTAATCACAACACGAAAGCACCGCACAAATTACATTCACCACAAGATTCCCATCTCTGGGCTTCCAAACTCAAAACACGAAGTAATCCCTTCTCAAATGAAGGACGGCTCCATGCGTCTCACGGCTACTAAAGGGAAACTACCACTGCCCGAGTCGTCTGATAAATTTACAAGCTCTTGGACGGGGGAGAATCAGGGCTCTGCAGCTGCCACTCTTTCGGGAGCTACTTAAACCGCTGCGAAAAAAGACAATAAACACTCTAATTTTTAATGATTTCTGAAAGATTGGGATGTGCTACATTAACTGACGAAGGAGAAAAGGTTTATTTCTGAAGTTTGAAGCAATCTTATCCCATATACACAAAAGATATCAACTTCAATGTACGTATGAAAATTGGCCACAACTGTCCAAAACGTTCTCCAAACCTGCTAGGACTTTGTGACAAAATAGGCACCCAAACAACCAGAAATTTCAGTGTCTTTTGTTTTCACGGCATGCGTTGGTTCGGAACACCACGTATTTGTCACACAAGTACTGTTTATGCCACTCGGACACGGAGAATCTCCAAGACCGCCCTCCCAAAAATTGACTTTGTGAACTTACTCCGATTAGCCTACATATACTTTTTTCTCAATGTGAATTCAGAATAAATATTATTTCTCTAATTTTTTCCGGGATTGGTTTTATCACATTTCAATTTTGAGCCTTTTTGTAGGTCATAATTCCCCATTATATTTTGTGTACGTCATAGTGTGGTTTGCTAATTGGGCCATAATTTCCGCTGCCCTCTCTGCCCCTCATCGTGTTATTTCCGCCGTGTGCGGTATCTTCTGTGTCTCGTGCTCGTGAGGTGAGGTCGTGTCGGATTGATCTCGCTATTTTTTTTGTCTGGTTGCGAATTGAAAGAAAAGCGGTTGCTACTGATGTGACAGTTCGGGTAGTGGCCGTATTGTGTTCCCTGTTAGCGTTGTAAATTCCAGTTATTCTCGTTAGTCTGGAGTTGCGAAGAGATGGTAGTGTAGCTCTGTTCTCTTTGTTGTCAATCGTGACATGGTGAACGCAATGCAAATGACCTGGACAGGTTAGTGGTGGTTTCTATTACCACATGCCTTGTCACATGGGTTGATAACTTGATACTCCAATGGCATAGACGTTTAAGACCCAATTTTATTTTATTTTATTGTAAGCCTTGCTTGATCGTCATGCAAAGAGAGCGTAATAATTTTGTAAGCCACTGTAGCACAGCAGAAGCTGTGTAGAATTGGAGGCGAATATGAAAAAATGATGGCCCCGACGAACAATTTCAGGACTTCAATAACCAGCAAAAAAAACAAGAAATCGAAGTGTTTGGATATCCCATTTCCCCTGCCAGTAAATGTTGACCTGGGTAAAATTGGACTAACTTTTTGAATACATTTTAATACAGGGTTTTTATGGGCGCTGTATAACCAATGCAGTTGATGTGCCCTAAAACCCAAATAACTACCTAACTAATACAGGGTTTTAACAAAAATGATGATTAGACAACTAATTTTCTCTGCAAATGATTACGTTTGAGTTGGCAAACAAATACCTGATCATAATCTTCACTGCAATATAGCACATGTATAACTATCCATACCTGGTGTGTCAGACATGTTTAAAAAATAAACACTTCATGCACTCAATTTAATACTCCGACATCAAAATCCTAATGTTTCTGCTTTAATTGGACATTCATTTCCAAGAATGAATACTTGCAACCTGATGTGTCCGCAGCCAAGGCTGGAAGTTCCTTGTGATGCTGTATTATTTTATTTTGCATATATTATATTAATTATTTTATGCATATATTATTTGTGTTAGACTTGATAAAGAAGAATTCAACACTTCATGTAATCAATTTAATAATCTGCCATCTAACTTACAGAACTTAACTTCACCTCATGTTTCTGCCTTAATTTGACATTTATTTCCGAGAACCACATGCGTCCTCGGCCAAGACCGGAAGGTCCTTGCGATGCTGTATTTTTTGTAAAATTTGCTGATGGCCAAAAAATTATTTTGGATGATTCTGGTTGTCCTGTTAGGTTAGATTATAATATGACATAAAATATTTTATATCATGCTACGTTCTCTGCCATTCTTACACTGCATATACTGGAGAATCACCACATCCTTGGAAGTTTAGTAGATATTATTACTAAACTTACCTATGCAGATATATACAATGTGACCGGAAATGAGGACATGCAAGTTATGGGTGCTGTATAACCAATGCAGTTGATGTGCCATAAAACCCGAATAATAGACAGGACGTGAAAGCAGTACACAGCCTACTTATGGTGAAGACTTCAAAAATTACATATGAATATATACATAATATGAAAATAACCTAACCTAGACTAAGATAACAGTGTAATATATAAAGTATATTATATGGTAATATATAACCAAACCTAACTGGGAAACTAGAATTGTCCAAAGCAAATTGTTGGGCCATGACAAGCATATGAAAAATAAAATAATACATCATTGCAAGGAACTTCCTGCATTGGCTGCGGATTGCAAGTATTCATTCTCGGAAATCAATGTTGAATTAAGGCAGAAACATAAGGTCTTCGATGTCGGTATTAAATTGAGTGTATGAAGTGTTCAACTTCTTTATCACGTCTGACACACCGGGTACAGATAATAATACACAATGTGCTATATGTGCAGCATGAAGATAATGATCATGTATTTGTTTGCCAACTGAAAAGTAATCATTTGCAGAAAAATGAGTGTTTGCATCTTATTTTTACATTAAGATTCCATGCATTTCTTTTTACAAATTGAAGGATAATTGAAATTGAAATTGAAACACATTTTACCTAGATTGTAATATATACTTTATTTTGCATATATAATTACATATGAATAGATAAATAATTTTTTCTTTTACAGAATGACCTAACCTAGACTAAGAACCTAGCATAATATATAAAATATATTATGATTCATAGTATAATTGGACCTAACCAGAATACCAGAATCATCCAAAACAAATTTTTTGTCCATGACATCGCAGGAAAAATAAAATAATACACCATAGCAAAGAACTTCCTGCCTTGGCTGTGGACGAGCTTTACCAGATCTTGGAAAGGTGCAGATGACCTGACGGTGGAGCCGAGTGGTGCTGGGATTCCAAATTAAGACATTTGTGGCTTAATCAGCCAGTCCTCCAGGCGGACACTACATATACACTACAGGAGCGTTTGAGTGGTGTTCGTGAGTGAGTGCCTTCTTGCATATGGATAGTAGGTTGGAATTGTGCACTCCCTTTCACCTGTCACTACGATTTGGGGAAAACCGTGTACTATTTCAATGCATGGAAAAATGAGCCGTGGTATATGACTTCATGTTATTTATTCAATATCGGCAAATTTATGCACTCTTGTTTATGGAAATTTATACCCTATTATATGGCTTCTCGATGTCATACACTCCGATATTTTACCGAACCCAATAATTATACACTCTCAGTCCAAGACCCAGAAGTGAAAATCCAACACTGCTTACACCTGCTAATTATTCAAGAAGTGGGCTGTGAGTTGAAGGCTAAAGTAGACAAGTAGCGATAATACATTGAAACTGCTTAGTGGCCATTTTCTTATCCAAAGTCCCACTGCGTTTTGCTTATATTTGCATGCATGAGTGATTGCATTATATACCAGGATCACATCGCGCTGGCGAGGGTGAAATATTTGGGAAAAATTAAGTCATAAGGCACAAAAACAGTATTTCCCGAAATATAACAACCCTTTTCCAGAACAAAACTATGTGGTGCAAGGGACGTGAGTATCGAACCCACTCAGGGGCAATAACTTTATGATCTGGGAGACTTTACACCGATCAACACTGCAAGGAAAGGATGAGTTGGCTGCTGGGGTGCATCTAGTCATCACAACAGCCGATGGTAAAATAAACGAGTGCATGCCTGGAATGACTACATACCGAGTTCGTACCTCGAAAGGCCACAGGTCAAGTAAAAAAAATAACCTGGAGGGCTGCAGACACAATCAATGCAGTGTAGGGATGCCAGTGGAATTTACACCTGGAAGGGCTGCAAGCTTAGTTGGTGCCTGAAGTGGCGGCAGGTAGAGTTCACACCTTGAAGGGCTGCAGCCGGAGCCCGTAGAGGTCGAGCTGCGCGGCGCGCTTCAGCAGTGCCATCTCGGCCTGGGAGGGACTGAGGCGGCGTCGGCTGCAGCAGTGCAGCTGCAGCAGGCGCTGCTGCAGCCAGGCGGTGTCTCCGTGCGGCGACACCAGCCACGGGTACGCCTGGGCAGGGTACTCGCCGCCGCCGCCGCCGCTGGCATCCAGCTCCAGCTCACAGTCGTCCGTCTCCACTGCGGCGGCACAGTGTCGGCGGCCGTGTTAGACGTCAGCTGCCACCCGGCCAGACCACCACAGACCATCTGTCAGCTGTCACTATCTGACACCTGTCATTACAGCTCACAGTCGTCCGTCTCCACTGCGGCGGCACAGTGTCGGCGGCCGTGTTAGGCGTCAGCTGCCACCCGGCCAGACCGCCACAGACCATCTGTCAGCTGTCACTATCTGACACCTGTCATTACAGCTCACAGTCGCCCGTCTCCACTGCGGCGGCACAGTGTCGGCGGCCGTGTTAGACGTCAGCTGCCACCCGGCCAGACCACCACAGACCATCTGTCAGCTGTCACTATGCCACTGCCACCGGAAACATTGAACAACTATTGCTGAACTAGAAGCTGATAATCAACATGAGTGCTGTTTCAGATTCAGCTGGAGTTCCTTACATGTTATTGAAATCGACAAAGTTGTAAACCCCCATAGTCATAAACCCTCTTTAATGCAAGACTTTTTGCCACCTTCCCCAGTGAGAGGGGGGGGGGGGTCCGACCCTGGCGATTCCACAGGGAGAGTACCAGCGACACATGAAACGAAACCAGCGTTTTGCATGTGACGAGATCTTGGCACCCGATTGTATACGTCGAGTTACTCGCTGAACGTTCAGATCAGTCTAAAGGTTATTTTTCCCCCAAAAAACTATAATTTTCATGTTTGGTCACTAACTATATAAATATGGTAACAGATATACAATTCAAACGTTGAACAAACGCGGAGCTCAATATCTATACTAACGATGTGTCATTTGTTACATTTCCATGCATAGGTCAAGGGACAAGTTGCTGCAAAATATTGACATTCTTTTTAAAACTCAAAGAGTGCCCGAAAACACCAGCTTCAAGGCCATATGTAAACATATACACACAATCCATCTTCAGTCTCTAAGTTAGCACGAGAATGACTCATGTGCCGACAAGTTTGCATCTACATTTGCACGCTATAACGTTACACACAAAAAACGATCACGCTAGCGTGCATACGTCGACCAGCAGCTACCATGTGGTACAGGAGACGGGCAACACAACTTGGACAAAAGGGTTGTTCGCATCCTGGAAGTAAGCAGCATAGAGCTATCAATGCAGAACAGAAGCAAAATCGACATCTGATAGCCTCACTTCCATATTTCTGCAGTTATTTCCAAAAACATATGCGAGGTTGAAAACTTGTAGTTAATTGTTCATGTCCTGGCACAAAGATCGTCAATGAGTGTAAGCCAACATGGAAACTATGTGGGGAAACTTTACGTCCGATTGTTTTCGAGCCCATGTTAGAAACTGTTAGAACCTAAGCATGAACACCTCACAAACACGCATCAAGAAGTGAAATTTCAACATTTCTTCCAGGATGTCGGTTTGGTGCTCAGAAAGTGATACATTCCATCCTATTTCACGAATAATTGATCACTATGCTGGTCGGCGGGGTGCGGGAGGGGGGTCTGCGCTGCGCCGCTCGGCGCGAGCGCGGTATGAGAGACACAATTCCACATGGGGACAAGCGTGTCAGGAAAGCAGAACAAACAACAATAAACAAACAAAAACACCTTGGGATGGCGAGCGTATCAAGATACAGCGGAACAACAACTCTACCTTGCAGCACCAGTGCGGCCAACTGTGCGGCCTCCTCGTCCGAAGCAGTCAGTCGGCCAGCGCGCAGGTCACGTCGCAGCTGTAGGTACACCTGGTAGCGGGTCAGCTCCTCCTGCAGCCGCTCCGGCCAGCCCGGGTAGAATTTCACCCGAAAACTGAGCACCATCGGCCACATACCTGTCGAGGGCCACGCAGTTTCTTATTTGGGTTTAAGGGCGCTTTGACCAAAGCGTGATCATTTAGCGCCCATAACTTACAATTCAGTGGTTCGGTTAGTTATGCGGACAATGCAGGTGTTACCGGGGTGAGTAGATGGCCCGAAAGCCGACCGCTCTCAGAAAGCGGAATATGTTCCCAGAACGAACTATGTCTGAGTCATCAGCCAGGATGTCACGATATGTGTTGAGCCGTGTAGTATTTTCATAAAACAACCTTCGCTCTTCAAACGGCGACCAAGTCATGACCACACGTCACCACACACAATGTAGTGTCATCGAACAGAACGGAGATGGCACAAATCACATCCCTCACAGGCTCTACGCTGTACCATGCTTCTCCGCTCGTTCAGTACATTGCTGCAGCAAACCTTGTTAATGCTTACATGAAATAGGAACGTGTACCTACTCTTACATGTTTGTACAACGAAGACACTTAATATGACTTCAACAACAAAACCTGTGTGGTGGCATCTCTTCTTTTCATATAGAACACGGGGAATGCACGAGTACAATCACCAAATACCACTTATTCTCAGATACTTTGCTCCAAGCAGCTTTGCAGTTAGATACCAACCCGAAATGATGCAAGTGTGTTTTGTGTGTCATTCCTGGGCAACGGATAAAACAAACAGCCTTAGAAGCTCGGTCATGTGCAAGGTAAGTTTATCTCCACGGTAATGTTCATATAACTGATTAAGACAAGCATTGCATCGATTAGCTAAGATGTTCCTAGACATGGGGAGTAGGGCTCTACAGTGCTCCGTAAAATATGACTCAACGTCACGGATGGGCAACGGCGTGCGGGTTCACTACTCTACTAAGGAGTCCATACAACAACACCTCTATATCACCACTGATCTTTGGTATATCATCAGAAAGCACATATACAAGCAGAGATGATTAAGTGCAGCAAGTTCCATATTGCCCTGGAAATTCCTTCATGAGGATTCAGCCCCCTGATACTGCAAAAAACTAGCAACCAGGTTCTTTCGTAGAATGCAATGTTCGGTTTATTGCAGCTTAATCTGCGTTTCTATATCAAAACAGCCCAATTTACCGCGGGGCGGGTACAGGAAAAAGGAGGAAATAGTGATGGTTTCGCCAGATCGCAGTTGCAGAATGTAGCATTTCAGCGCGCCAGGGAGCAGGTTCGCATGCAGTGCATGCATTGCTTTCAGTGGTATTCTTCACTATGAATATGAAAATAAATGCAAAAGTCCCTGCATGCGTACTTTCCGGAGGGCAATACGTCAAAGTTGGTGATGCCGCCCACCCGGTAAATATTCAGAAGACAAGCTTTGTAATGTGGTCATACACCACACCATATAGAACAACTTGCCAGCCCAGCATGGCCACAAGTAAAAACGTCGGCATGTAAAAACACAACTCTTTATGTTCGTTCGCCGGCGACATGCCCATGTTCTCGACGCTGTAATATCAGTAGTAATAACAGCAAACGCTAGATTCGCGTCATTTTGACCTTTTCCGAAGGCATCCCGGTATGTGGGTCGTCTTGGTACCGATGTTACAAAAACACATGTGAGACGACAATTACATGTCATGGGGACTTGACGAACACCATTCGTCTGCTTCCTGCCTAAAACACAACTAAAGAATTCGGACGACCCCTGCCAAAATAACTACCGATTGTGCGCCAAAAAAAAACATATGTGACAACTGGGTCTCTTACCTTTCACTTGCTTCAATATTTGCTTCGTTGGCTCCAGCCATTCCTTAAAATGGAATAGAGACCTCATTTTAAATCAATCAGGGATACAGAATCAAGTCATCAATGCATAATGACATATGACCACTCAGTACAAGAAAGGCAAGGCCGTTTCTAAATACACAGCAAATGCACTACATGCAACAGATTCGCCAACAAAACAAAAAATGAGCCTCACCGCGAAATGTAATATATTCACATACACAAATTGAAACACGTTCTGAACATACCATGGCTATCTGGTGAATGATGTGGCAATGTAAATGCTGTGCCAGCCTTGGGGAATGCATCAGCTTTGTGTTTACTACATAGTATCACTGCTTGATCAGATCACTGCTGTTAGGATACCAAGAGGTGCTTCAATTTCTTGTATCGTGCTGCAGTGTGAAGTTCTGGGTGCACGCGTTGTCAGATCCAACACCGATACAAATTTGAAATAGTCTAGTTTGTTCCAATTGGATTGTCTTGGAATATTTCCAGTTCATGGAGTACCACATAGTGCTTTCTTCAATGCAATAGTGTCACGCACATAACAAACCCAAGCCGAGTTTGTGTAATCTCAAAGTAGGCAATTAACGAACCCTGTGTAAGACATCCCATCACGAAGCAACCGACTACAAACCACTGCGCAACACGCTTGATTTTGCAGTTGAAGTCACGTTTCCCCTACATACATCGCAGCCAGCCTGTCTCATTATCCTGTCTCATGGGACAAAGCAGAAGCAATGGCACCGTCACATGGCCGCGGCCTACAGGCAGCCGTTGACGATGAAAGTCAAAGAGGCTACAGGAAATGGCTGCTGGAAGAACACATAGCTTATTATGCAACCATGCCTCTTGATTTGAAAGGGAAGTAAACTTTGTCACATTTTCATATGCTGCAAACAATTCAAAAAATAAAAACGTTCTGTTATAGTTCACGTTTTCACATTACATAATAATATTTGCATAGGCAATGAAATTATTTTTCCATATTCCATACATACATCTCAGTTGTGAAATTATCCTGGGCACTGAAATATGTCACCGACAGTGCAGCTAAGTAGGCAGCGTGCACCACTAGTGAAGTTCTCCATGACCAGTACAGTAAAAGTAGAGTTCAGTGTGTGTATGCTTAGCATTGCTTCATTGGTCAGATACTGCTATTGCAAACTATTAACCATGTGTATCCTCCAGCACCCTCACACCATCAAAATTTTAGTGAATGAAAGACAATTGAGTGCCTGCCTGCTAAGTAGGCAGCATGCACCACTAGTGAAGTTCTCCATGACCAGTACAGTCAGAGTAGAGTTCAGTGTGTGTATGCTTTGCATTGCTTCATTGGTCAGATACTGCTATTGCAAACTATTAACCATGTGTATCCTCCAGCACCCTCACACCATCAAAATTTTAGTGAATGAAAGACAATTGAGATATATGGATAGAAAATGTAGTGTTGCAGGTATTGCAGACATAGCACCAACTTTGGCTCCTGGAGAACCAATGTTCTTCCAACCAATGCTCACAAATCAGCACCAAATTTAACTTGTTATCCCAGTAAGCAACACATTGTATTTTTTTAATCAGCAACACCAACTGTACAATTTGCAACACCAGTTTTATTGGTAGTCCTTCAACTTACGAGCACAGCAGATATCATTAACTCATTAAATGGCCTTTGTACTTCTAGTGCACTGAAGCTTCTTTTCTTATAGTGTCCATGTGGAGATATCATGAGCTGCACTTGGTTTGTAATCTTTCGAAGTAACTTCAGATGTAGGAATTAGTGAGGCCTGGAAATATGAAATTGTTTGTGTGCATGTCAGTGAGCAACTGTCATTAGAATGGTACAATGAAATAAGTAGCATCCATACCATTGCAAATTACCTTAGTTCTGTTGATGTCCTCAAAGCAGAGTCCAAAATACTCTTTTTCTACAAGGTCGAGATGGGCACAGACTTGGTCGATCAAGAATTGGCCATTCTCCTTCCCCTGCAGAACATAAGAAGCATTCCAGAATACATAATTCCAGCTTCCCAACATGCAGTAAATTTAATTTGCATAGGTATATAGACATGCAGTAGTCAAATGAACAAAAAGAGGAAGAATATACTTGTAGCATCTGTGACAGTCAAACGACCCATCCTATGTCTCACTGAATTCTAGTCTCATCCTGAACCCCAATGGAACAGCATGGCAGCCAGGTCCAGTCACATCATGCTCATCTCACAATCAAAAGATTGTGGGCTTGAGTCTTACCTGTCGATACTCTTCGCCCGCGACCAATCAGCGTGAGAGCCTCTGTATCTTGCCTATAACGTCATGAATTGCATCAAGAGCTGTTGACTTAAAAGTAATTTACAGAGAAAATGAGTGGTCACATCGTCTAAACCATGTCAAAAAGCAGTCTTTAAAAATCAAAAGAATCCAATCTTACCTAGATCTACAAAATTACTGGCTAGGCTAGGTAAGGCTATGTTACATTCTTTTTTTCTTATTTTAAAAGTAAAAGTAATGCAAGTGCATTACTTTTTATGCTATATTACCAAACTTCACCCCTTCCATGCATTATTTTGCTTCCGAACTGAAATGTATGCATTTGCAGAGGAAATTAGTGGTTGTACAATGCTAATCACATTCATAAACAATGCATTGGAATAAGAAATTCCAAGAATTCAAAGATTTCCTCAAACTGCAAACATACCATGAAAACTGCAACAACATATTGAAAGTTTAAAACCAATTCACTCAATAGTCAATGCTGTATGATGTACATTTATGGCAAATTTGGAGATCAAGGTAAAATTTGATTCTTTGGATTTTTTAATAGGGTAGGGTTGGCTAAAATGAGTATAGTTTTACCTTTCCAGTGTAATATCTTCCAAACCAAATAAGATATCAATACTGGGTTAATGGGATGTTGACATTACGTTTTCTGACTACGATGTCCAGTGTGGCACAATTTTTTTGGTCAACTGGTGTTCGTTGGCAAGCATGTCTTCCGAGAAAAGTCGACTATACTCATTTTTTGCACTTTCGCAAAAAATGAGTATGGTGATTTCGACAGCCAATTGTGCCCAACCCACTGGATTTGCGACACTGAAATTCACGCCAAAAATGGGTATACTATGGGTGTTTTAAAAAATACAATTATAAAAAAAATGAGACTAGCCATTTGCTGTTAATTCCAAGTTTAACAAGGGCGTAGTTATGGCTGATGTAGGAACGGAAAAGACACGGTTCGGAATGCCCTGCATAACACTAGTTGAGGTCACTGACTTCGCAGACGATGCAATTATCAAAACAAAATATGAGACAGCTGTTTCCTGGTAGTTACACTTTATTAAAGACACAATATTGGCTGAAGTCGGAACAAATAAACACAATGGTCGAACGGAAAAATACAACAGTTCGGAATGCCCTGCAAACTACTAGTTGAGATCACGGACGTCGCCGACGATCTCGAACACGGAGGCGTGGCGGTCTGGCGTCACCTCTACCTTTCCGAGAACCTCGTGCGGGTAGACAATCGACTTGTCATCTTTCTCTGGGAAGTAGAACTTCTTGTCCGAGCCCGACAGCTTCTTCAAGAACAGGACATGCACCGTCCTGGTAGTCGCCGTGGAGTTCGTCTGGATTTCGTTAACCTGGGCGAGGAACTTCTTCTTGTCCAGCTTGACAATGACGAATTCGGAGTTTTTTTTAATCTCCTGATATGGTACGGTTTGAAGTGCCTCCTTTTTCGGCGGCGGTGGTGCCTCTGGCTCCGAATCACTATCCGGGAACGGCTCGACGAGCTCGTCCTCGTCGCTAGTCTCGATAATTTTTCGCTTCACGGAGGGCTTCTTGATCTTGTGTGCCAATGGCAGCTCCTTCCGCTTCTCGGTGCGCTTCATCGCCTCCAGCTCGAGCCTCTGAAGAGAAGTTTCGGCCGTCAGAACCTCGCCGCTCTTGTTCTGAACGCGGCTGCGGCGCTTTGTCTTGTTGGCGAGGGCCGCCTTTGTCTCATCCGACTATTCCGGGCTGAGGATACTGAGCACGGCTTCCTTGAGTGCCTTGCCTGGGGACGAGATGTCATCGCGTGCCGTGTTTCCGGCTCCGACCATCCGGCTGCGGACCTTCTCCGCGTTGACGGGGTAGAGGCCCGATCCGCGGAAGCCGGCCACGGCGTGGGCCGAATCCAGTTCCTTCCACAGCTGGGAGATGAGCATCGGGAACACTGATTTGTCAACGGCGACGAGTCGTGACTCGCGCTGCCACCGCTTCAGGATTGCAGCCCAGGCAACCTTGACCGGCTTGAACACCGCGACGTCGAGGGGTTGGATGGCGTGGCTGGTGTGTGGTGGCAGACACACCACTGTGATGTTGTTTTCCTTCGCAAGCGCCGCTGTCCGATATGTCATGTGCGAGCCGTGCCCGTCGTAGATGAGCACCGTGGGCTCGCCACCGTGCGTCTGGATGATCTGTGGGACAAAGATGGTCTGGAACCAGCTCTCGAAGATGTCGCCCTCCATCCAGCCGGACGGTGTGGTTCCATAGGCCGTTCCCGGCGGGCCGCCATGCATCCACGTGTCAAACGGCTCACGCTTGGCTTTGTACACAACGAAGGGGGGAAAGTAGTTTCCCGTGGCGTTCACGCAGAAGAGGACGCTATGCATCGCTTTCCCGCCGCTGGCCGTCTTGAGGTAGGCGTCACGTGATTTGCTGGGCAAGATGACCTTTTTCGAGCGCGTGTCGGTCGAAAGCCCGGTCTCATCAAGGTTGTAGATGTTGCCCGGCTTGGCCTCCAGGCCTAGGTCGATGATCACCTCGTTGTACATTGTGAAGAAGGCGTCAACCACTTCCTTTGTGAGAGACTTTGCACGGACGATTGTGAGAATCTCGGGCTTGCGCGACGCGAGGATGCCGGCGTGGCGGGCCTTGAAACGTGACAGCCAGTCCTTCCCGGGCCGGTTGTCATTCCACTGCGTCTCCCGGCCGAGGTTGTTCAGGTATTGCTGGATCAGGTCACAGATGTCGCTGGAGTCGAGTGGGGACGCTTGGCGGGCGATATAGGCAATCACTTCGACCAATTTCTGCTCCTCGGCCGTCGTCAGTACTGTCGGCCGCCCTGAGCCAGTGGAGCCGGTGACATTGATGCCATTGATGTGAGGGCGGAGTGTCTCGTACGGTACGCTGTTGTCCTTGGCCGACATCGGAAACATCTCAGAAACGTTTTCGGGGACTACATGAAAGTAAACAGGGGAGTAGCCATGTTCAAGTTGGTACTTTTCAGACTATACCCGTTTTTTTGCAACAAGTTTTCTAAACTATACTCATTTTATGCAAATTCACAATTAGCAAAATTTAAGTATTCCCTTTTGGATTTCGGCTTTAATTTGAACGGTGTCAGGAAGCTTAGTTGATGAAGATAATACATGGAAATCTAAAATAATGTCAGAGTTGTACATTTTTTTACCAGGGTTCACTTTTTGACATGTACTTTTAATGACATTGCTGAAAATGTTTTGAAAACTTTTTTTAGCCAAATTCATAAAACATTTAGCAATGAAAGTATTTGGAGATGTTGAGGAACGTATCTGGACATATTATGTCTTTTTTTAAACTTATTTCAATAGATAATTACTGCATAATACATTTTTTCAAAAAATATACTCATTTTTTGCCTGTACTCATTTTAGCCAACCCTACCCCCTACAATGTTTTTGATGTGGTGAAGACCATGTGACAATTGATTTTCTCTGCAAATGATTACTTTTAAGTCAACAGAGGTTGGCAGGACAATGGAGGTACAACTGTACAACAGTTGTACAATTGACAATGCCATAAGCAAGATAGAGGAAATGTGCTACAACATAAACAGTATTTCATGAGTTAATGCTGCCAACATTTACATACCTTAATGGAGTTGTCTGGGCTGTGGCTCATCCATTTGTACCTCAATGGTATCGGACTGACCAGCAGTGTTCCGACTGCAGCTTATAAAGCTTCGATGCTTCAAGAAGGAAAGGATGAATCTTGTGGCTGTGAAGTTCACCTAACCTAACCTAACCAGAAAACCAGAATCATTCCAAACAAACTTTTCAACCATGACATCAAATCTAGGCAACATTGTTAGCTCTGCTGTTAACATTAAGAGCATTGTAAGGAAGTTCCAGCCTTGATGAAGGATTACAAAGCATCTGGCTGAAAAAAAAAATGTTCAGAAATAAATATTGGTTTTGTGACACATCGACTGTTGAGTCATGTAGCGTCACCAATCTCTCACGCCGATTGGTCGCGGGCGAAGAGTAGCGACAGGTGGGACTCAAACTCACAACCTTTTGATTGTGAGATGAGCATCTTACCCCTGGACCACTCGTCCCCAGAAATAAGTATTGAATTAAGCCAGAAACGTAAGGTTTTCTATGTCAAAGAGTATTGAATTGAGTGCATAAGTTTTGAATTTCTTCTTTATCACGTCTGTGACACACCAGGTATGGATAATTATATGCAATGGGCTATATTTGTAGAGGGAAGATTATGATAGTGTATTTCTTTCACAAATGAAAAGCAATCATTTGCAGAGAAAATGAGTGGTCGAGTCATCTTTTCATGATAAAACACACCCTATTAAAAAGGTGGTGTAAAGAACATGCGCCACTTCACCGGAGATCGTTGCGGAAATAAACATCTCCTCAGTCAGCATGCTCTACATCGCGTACCCGGCCCAGGCCACGCCGATGATTGGCGCAGTTGGTTAAGGCGTCTGCTTTCCGATATCACACATGGGTGGTGGGTTCGAATCTCGGCGCCGTCACGTTTTTAACCCGATCACAATTGTTAGAGGTCAGGGCCATTGGTTAATGTTGCACTTTAGATTACTTTACACTATCATATGAGTTGCTTGATTGTGGAGTTATTTATTTTTAGAGTTGTTTATTTCAACAGCCTGGTTCTGTACGCACCACATTCCGTTACATTTTGAGTGCAAGAAACGCTACCATAGGAAGTGCAGAAGATACCCGGTCAACATGCCTCTCACATAACGTTCACCAGGGGGAGTTCGGGCACCTAAGATTGGAAACTAGAAGCACAAAATTTGGAGGAATTACAGCTGTAGTGAACTCGCTGCAGTATACATTTCATGACACCAGGTCAATGTCTTCAGGGTCAAATGAGGTCACAATCAGCCTCCACTCCACCCCAGCCGGCACTGCCCATACGTATAAAGTATGCACGTTTCACTGCCGAACGGTAGGTAGAGGCCGTTCATATGTACGCTCGCTACGTATGCTGGTACAGACCATGCATGCTGTCATTACGGTCGGTAGTACGGACCCATCGCGCGATCGTTACGGCCAGCATTTAACAAAATTCAAAGTATGAAATTTTACTTTGATCTCCAATAATACCCACTTTAGACCATATCTGGAATGTTTTAGTTGAAGCCAGGAAGATTGAAAGCAACAGATGGGGAGCAAATTAGTGTCATGAAACTGCCTCATATGTCAATTGTCAATCAATCAGGGTTAATCCAACTTAAATTGTGTGACCAGGCCACATACAAGAAAAGCCGGTAATCTTTACCTTTTGGCCGACACATACTGCCAAGGTGTGATTTGTAAAGAGGTGTACAGTGGGAAACAGTGACATCACAGAATTCAGGGAAGTGACGTCACAGGAGTCGGGTGTCGATGACGGGCACTAACCTAACCTAACCTAATCTAATGTAACATAACATGACATAGCATAACCTAACCTAACACATCGACACCCGACTCCTGTGACGTCACTTCCCTGACTCCTGTGACGTCACTTTTCCCCATTGTACACCTCTTTACAAATCACTAACCTTGGCAGTATGTGTCGGCCGAAAGGTAAAGAAAGCCGAAAAGCCTATCTCTCCACCAGTTCTCTGGCTCCTTGTTCTCTTCATCTCAATTCAGAATGGTCCGATATTTCCCAAGTTTCATCAGCAGAACTCACCTGAAATTCGCATTGCAGAATTTCTGAATCATCCAGCAGCCTCACAGTGCATCTGTAATCGTACTTCTTTCCCTTGCATGGCAAATGTGGCATGACACATGCACTTTCGATAGTTTGGAGTATGCAATCAAACGGTGCGTATCCGGTTCCTAAGCGGCTGTGCAACCAATGCGCTTAAAATAACATATAATGGGTTCTGATACAGACCCAAACGACATAAACTCAAACCATGACACGAGGCGCGCGCTACCACACCCCCATCATCACGACAATAACAAACAAACAACCAAGGTTGCATGAGAGTACGGAATAAGATCAACAAGCGCCTACTTGGATTCTGTGCGTGACGTCACGTAGTAGGCAACTTTGCCCAGAAGTGGATTATGCAGAATGCGGAACGCAGAATGCATTTGCGACAACAGGAAGCCATGAAAAGCTTCTACAGGCTGGTCAGATTACCTATGAAACACCGCATCAACTCCGGATCTACCACTCAGAGGGCCGGATACGTTGTAGTTGCGTGAAAGTGAAACAATTAAAGAGTATCACGACGAGAAAACAAAGAAACCGACTAACACACGAAGAGACCACTGCGAAGACGAAGGTCACGACGAGAATATATGACCGACACGAGCATATGGAGACCGACGAGAACATAGCAAGACTCACGCACGCAAAGTGCGAACATAAGAAGACCGACGAGAACACAGAAGGCCGACGAGACCATGAGGGGACCATCGATGATATGGGGAGCCGGTAGACCGACGTAAGTACATGGGGATATCGACAGACAGCGCAAACCGGTCCAATGTATCGAGTATTTCAGACTATACAAGGCAACAGATGATTAATAGAACGACTTGTAGTGGCAGATCCAGATGCCTGGCTTGGTGGGATTGAGGGAAATACGAATAATAATCCGATTTCTGAAAACAAAACATCATCAGATTTCAACAGATTTCATTCATCGTGTCTGTTTAAGGCAATATTTATCACATGAAATGTCATTCGGTTTCGAGAAAACACCATCATATAATATAATTTTGGCGCAAATTGCCTATCGGGGTGGGAGCTGGCGCTTCGCCCGCCCAGCCTCGATACACCCATGATCTTTCCCCCCCCCCCCCGGGGGGTTTTTCCCCCCCCCCCCCCCCCCTTTTTTTGGGGGGCTTTTTTTTTTTTTCCCCCAAAAAAAAAAAAAAAAAATAAATTAAAAAAATTTTAATTTTTTTTGGGGTTAAAAAAAGGGTTGTGGGGGTAAATTTTTTTTTTTTTTTAGGGTTTTTTTTTTTTTTTTTTTTGAAACACAATTTGGGTGGATTGTTTATTTTGACGGGGGTGTATCAGAACGTCTAAGGATTCAGAGCATCGAAGAGTTCAAAACTTCTAAAATCCTCTAAAGTTCAATTCCTCTAATGGTTCAAAACCCCTAATCGGCGGAAACTTACTTCTGTTGGGGATGTTCAAAACTTCTAACGTTCAAAGCATCTAACAGTTCAAACCCTCTAAAACGGTCAAATCTCCGAACGTTCAAATCAACTAACTGTTCATTAAACCCAACAGTTCAAAATTACTACTGTATCAAAATACCTAGAGTTCAAAGCCTCAAAGCACTCAAAGCATCTAACGTTCAAAACCTCTAAAACGTTCAAAACCTCTAAGGTTCAAAAATCATAACGTTCAAAATCTCTAAGCGTTCAAAACCTCTAAACCTTGAGAAGTAATGCGCGTTCAAATCATCTAAATCAAGAACTATGGTAAAATCGGTGACTGCGCGTGAAGCGCTCGGTGCCGTCGTCGGGCAGGTGAACGTTATTCCTGTTGAATTGCGTGTGAGGAAGGGAATGGTGTGAAGTTCGCATGCGGAAACATGGGAAGGAAATGTTTGCTTGGATTTTGACTCCATTGTAGGTAATCACGCCTCGAAATCCTGCACTCGTTGGTGCAATGTTAAAATAATGGTTTTTCGTTAGGTGTGAGATGTTGAAACGAGCACAGTTGGATGTCTAAATTAGCCATGGAATTAGTGTCATGTAAAATGCTTTTGGTGTCTTTCTGACTCAAATTTTCCAGATGGCGTACTGTGGTTGTACCTCTCATTTGTTTTTATATTCATAATTTAGGAAGAACTATATCCGGGATAGCGAGAGAAATACCTATAAAAAAACTGATATTGTATGCCATATCACAGTATAGGAAATCCCATTACCTGAAATCGAGTTGCAAAATGTCCATGTGTCACCATGCCTTAGCGAGAGCATCACAATGGTACTTATTAACGGGATTCTGTTAGAAAGGAGACACGAAGACTTCATAAGCATCAAGAAGCAGGATGTCGGTACTTCTTGGAGAAGGATGTTGATTGAGTGTTCAGAAAGTGGTACATTCCACTCTATTTCACGAATAATTTATCACTGGTTGGTAGGTGCCTACCTACCCATCTAGGTCAAGGCAGGTCTACCTTAAACTCACTGCATTGGCGAGAGTGAATTGTCTGTCAAGATTGATGTGCACTTGATGCAGCAAATAATTCACAACATTCTACATTCAGGGTGGAAAAGTGTTAGCATTTTGTATAAATGGGGCCCAGGCCCAGCCAAAGGTATGCGGAACTCCACACCTGAGTACAGGTGCGTATAAAGGCAGGGCTGGGTTGTTTCCATAAATCACCTTTTCACGAGTCAATTACTTTGTCATGGGTAGATCACTGCTTCATGTGTGGATTGATTCTTGTAATAGGTAAGCCATTCCATGTTGGTTTTGTGTATAAAGCAATGAACTTTGTAAAGTTAATAAAGTGTTCGGCTTAATAAGGGCCACATGGGCCCATCTTAGTTAAGCCTATCTAAAAAACATACTGGGAATGTATGTATTCACACCCCAATCAATCCATTATCTTGAGTTCCAAGATAAATCTCCAATCATGCCCCATTGTGCTACCACAGCCAATCTCATCAGTATCGCATACCTGAAGGATGGTGCTGAATACAGTGCTAGGTCCACCCTATATATTATAATACAATACTAGTAGTATAGTATACCCTGCATAGCTATTATAATACTCAATTCATCAACATGATAAAAAAACAAGGGTCCAAGTTTCAACAATAACACAGGAACCAACATTCCCCACACTCATCAATGTCTTTCTACCTGACCTATCCAGCCCTATTCACGTAATCTCATGTAACAAATGTGACTTGAGTGCCCTACCAATAATTTTCAGACTCCATCCACACCTGCCCAAAGGGGCCTGTACAGTGCACACCCACATAGCATAAATATCACCCCATCCACCACCCCTTAGAACTCAAACAAGATTTTGCAACCTAAAATAGTTGTCTACCCTATTTTTAAATACATTCAATGAGGGGCTCACCACAACGTCAGCAGGCAGGTATTCCACTGATGAGCAATCATTTGACTGAAGACCTGTTGCTTAACTGTCCTACACCTTGATTTGTCTAATCTGTGAAAAGTAATAGAAGGGATGGCACAGCAATAATTTCCATAAGTATGCTCCCCCCTCCCAGAAAAAAAGAAATGTAAACAAACAAAAAGTTTTTGGCATGCTTCACATGCTAAAAATGTATCATTTTGTGTTATGAAAATCTTATCAAAAATGTATTTGATATAGTGTAATTTTGGTTGCTAAGGGTACCCGACCACCCTCGGCTGCTCCTCTGAATGTAAACTCCCTCCCTAAAAGCTGTAGTTAGTGCCAGTGGTGTGACTGACAGGAGCCAGACATGTAGGGGTCCAGCCAGGATTCTTTAAAGGGAACATGCCCCTGCCCCCCACACAAAATAAAAATCTTTGTTTTTACTGTATTCAGCATGTGAAGCATGTCAAAAATGTAGTATTCCCTACCTGGATTGTCTAGTGTGCTCAATAGGTTCTCAGAATTAGTCTTGGTCTTGGGTGAAGTAAGAGAGAGTGAAGGGTAGAACTTAGGAATAAAGTTGAAGTTTGGTTCACTATATCTGATTTGGTGTAATGTGAATGTTATGTCAGTTGCATGAACTTTCAAGATACCATTTACTGATTATTGTATGTTTCAGCTCAAATGCCATTTGGAAAGCATGAGTGCCAATGCTGAAAGAGGGCATTCAGGATGCACTACTTTCCTGAATGCAAGGCATTCAGGGGTGGTAGTGAAAAATTAGTAGAATCATCATAGGTGTAGGTTTCTGAACAGTATTTCCAGGGCACAATGCATGAAAGCAGTAGGCAGTATCAAATTGACTGGGTGTGTACCACATAGGGCCCCATGTTAAAGGTTGAAGTTGTTGAAATTATTGGGAGGTCAAAGCCAATATTGGGGAGGGGGCACTTGACCACCCAAAGGCATGTAAAACTGCACTGCTGTCCATCATGATGTCATTTCCTACCAATATCTCGAAATGTTTGGACACAAATTTCATCAGGGGTACCAGTTGTGAGCAGTTATTTTTGGATGCCAAAGCTTCTATTACACATGATATATTTGCTGCATTTTATCATACCAGTATAATATTCTGGCCATACTAACCATGCTTTCCCCTCTCTCCTTGTGACTGATGGAAGTATGTAGTGTTGAGCTGATATTACTGACTCAATAAGGTGTTGAGCTGATATTACTGCATTTCTTGTCTTGTCTGCTACTGCCATGGTTAGTCCTTTGAACTTTCCTAGAGATGGAATATGTAGATGCCCAATGAATGGTTTCGATCACAATTGACTATACTGACTCAGGCTAAGTAGTCCAGTGGTAGGAATATCATCTACAACAAAAGGTTGTGGGGTCAAGTTCCACCTGTTGGTGTTCTTTGCCAGTGATCAATCAGCATGAGCCCTATCAGATGAAGCTGCAAGTTGGAAACTTAGGTTGTTGTCTAAAAAGACAGATTTACGCTCATTTTAAAAAGAACTACCAATGTTTTGTGGATCTCAGAAGCAAAATGCTGATTTCACTAGCATGACAAGGTGGTTTATATAACCATGGTGCTTTGTTGCTGTTTAAAACATCGTTCAAGCGTTGCCACGACAGACCGTCTCAACGAGGAGCTGCGCAGCTTGGTGATCACGCTGCTCGACGCCATGCGTGACCGGCTGACCAGCTTGTCACTACTGGATGGCACCGTCGACGAGGATGTAGGCCTGGACGAAAGCGATAGCAGCGACGCCTGGGCGGACACCTGAAGTGGCTCTGGATGACCTGCTGCGGGAGGTCGTCGTGTTGGGCGCAGGTTCCGCGACCCGGTCGCTGCGTCTCTAGTGGGCGTTGCGCAGCGACACACAGGACATGGCGAGGTCGTCAGAGATGGAGCAGAATTCTAAACTGGTATGGGGAATTTGTAGATGTCGCCTGATATCATAGGTGGCGCCCACTCGCGGGGCACATCATTTAATGTCGACATGCTGGAATGGCGCCGAGTGATTTTGTGTATAGTGTATTACCTGACTTGCGCGACCGAACTCCTAGCTTTGTCTGTCCCTGAAAGCCAACATCATAAAGTAGTTGAAGATAGGGAATAACCAACTTAATATATGATCATCAAGGCGTTTTAATGTTTTTTTTTGTCAGCATGCAAAATACTCAATGAAAATCACCAGTGTCTGCAGGTTGGGCTGAACCGCACGTGCATACTAGGTGGCGACGACCAAAATTTTATAGCACGCACCGAAGCTATGATGCGCTCATGCTTGGAGTGATCAATTGGCTATAAATGGAGTAGCTAATATATTACCCCAGTCATATTGGTTGATACATCATTGCCAATCAGATAATGGGGTCGGAGGTGCATGTCCATGCCGGAAATCACGGGACATTGCCGAAGAATTGCGACTCTTGCGTGTGCTTTGCTCATTATAACTTCTTCCGTTTGTCACTAGATGGCAGTTCATGGCAGTTTACATAAGAACGTGGCACGGGTACTATGTTGTAAATAAGATTTTATAACCTCTCAGCAGGTGATGAGAGGTGATGTAACCTTAGCCTCCACCATCCGTGATCGGACCGAAAAAAAAACTGGACTTTTCACGTACTGTCCGTCTCCGCTCTTCTCGTTTTCATTCAAACATCTCCGTTTCACACGTGATTGCGGAAGAGAATGAAGGCGATTATCTTATACACACTATGATTGGTCGTGTTAGTGTCCCTTTTCTTTCGTTTCTAAGTTTTCTCCTTGTTTTATTGACTTTTGTGTTCCGCGTACCAAGGAAGCTGCGTTCATCGACTGGTGCAGGATTTTACATGGAGGGCTACTTACTATGCCGGGGAACCATTTCCACGGAGAGACGCCACTACTTTAGCAATTTTCCACGTAGTATTTCTCTTGACATACAGAACCATTACACCCTTCCCAGAATACAACATGCAAAAAAACTATCTGCTCCGGGTTGTATCTGATCACGGAGAAACTGTGATAAGGGTAGCAATCTGAGCATGTGTTAGTTTTTCAAGTGACCGTTTTTCTCGGTGATTTCCGTGGCCTCCATAATTTCAGTGACTATCTTTGTATTTCTACGTGGCGTGTTTCGTTTTCCTCCGTAATCTGACAGTGCAGCCGATGTGATGTTTTTCGTATGCTTTGAACTTTTCTCCCATAGGATTTCTCGGAAAAATACTGACTCAATTATCACGATAGTGGAGCCGGAGCTTTATGCTGAAGCTCAACTACCCGTGTTTTCCTTCTGTCTCGCAAGGCATTACGCCATCAACATTCGTTTGGAGCTGCTTCTACTCCTAACATAAAGTAACACAAGAAGACCTGCTTCCCATTTATGAACCATCATGGATGCGTTGTCTCGGTCATGCGTCTTGCATTTTTAACGTAACCACATTCCCACCAGCGCTTATTGAAGGAGCCAGGCTGATGATTATTTCAACGGCACTGGGCATAGTCCTCTTGAGCCTGGTGCCGACCAACACACACCCTCCCTTGGCGTCGCTTGGACTCTGATCATTATTATTTGAATCGTTGGTGCATGCCATCTGTGTCTACTTGCCCGCATGTGTTGCGCGCTCGGTCCAAACCTCGTATATCCTGTCCAGAGTTTCTCCTTCTGTGGCCACCTATCCCGAGGTTAACTCACCTTCCGAACCTGATTCAGTTCTGGAGTCACGCCCACAGCCATCGACTCCGCAACCTGACGAGTCGCCCATGCCGTCATTGATCCCTACGCTGCTGGCTGCTATGTCAAATCGAGACACCGCACCAGCAATTGCGAAGGGGCCGGTCCCACACAGAGACACTGATCGATCTGCTATGGAATTGACCTTTTCGCCAGGCGTCATTCCACGTCCTCTGTTGCAAAGTTGAAGCCAACTCCAGGTGTGAGGCTTGCACTCTCATGTCACCCACCTGTCGTCGATGACTCCGTCACGTGGAAGTCGGAAGTGTCGCGTGGGAGTCAACAGCTTGCTAATGTTACCACCCACGTGTGTGTACCACCTGCCGCGATGCATATTGATTTGTGCATGGCTGGAGATCCCAGGTGGGTCGGGGATCTTGACGCCCTGGTTTGGTACCCTGTTAATGCTAATTTGTCTTTTCCCCATCCAATCTGAAAATATGTCTTGAAAATAAGGACCCGGACCTCCGGGGTTAGTGGGAGATTTTCAGCCCTGGCCTCGTGCATCGATGATACACTGTCCTATTATTGTTCCCGGAGTCTAGTGTTGGTAGTCTGCTCGCTTGGGCGTAGTTAGCGAAAGGACAAGCCTTCACCTACTGGCTCTGACTGGAGAGAGGATCTCCGGATGCTGGAATGCACCCCTTGGTATTTTCAGCCCAAGTCCCTCTGGGGGTACTGGAGTGCACCCCTTTATTTTTTTCAGTCAGTGGGAATAGCGCCCCCTGAAAGTCATGCCGAATGCACACACCGTCGCTCCAACTAGGGGCGGATATAAGTTAGACTGGGGAATATTCCCCCGTGTAAAAGTGAGGCTTTCTGACCGGGAATAGCGCACATGGGAAAAGGATGGAGTGCGGTCCCTCCAGGTACTGTGCTACCTTCCCATGATGACACCTTAATCTCAAATAACTAACTGCCCCATTTCATGAAAATCCCTGGGTCGGCCCTTGGTTCCTTCACCCTGTATACTCGCATCGTTATTCAATGTAATATTCGCTCCGCGTTGCTTGTGTCATGCCCGTTGCTTGCGTCATGCCGTGTCTCCTGTCACTGACAGTGTCTCCTGCCACCGTTTCCATGCTTGGTCCGTGTCGTTGTTCGCTTCCCAAGGGAAGCGATTAGGAGGGTGCTCCCTCGTATCCCGCGCGTACGCAGCAGAATAGCCACTGATGTGCATCCTAGGTCGCTTCGCTATTTGGTGTATTTATTTCGACGTCCTGTGCATGAGTTGAGCTCTTGTTTGGCACCTTGCAGAAGCAAACACGCCAATCAATCCCGAGCCAACTGCATTGCGCTGCGTCGCTCGGTAATGCGATCCATGTGCTTCCGACTATCAACACCGTGCACGTAGATATCTGACCATTGTCTAACAACTCGAACTATGAAATGCCACCAGGTGCCCATGGCGCATTTAATTATTTGGCAACTGGTCTATTAACGGACCGATTGAAACTGAACTGACAACGAACAATATACGTTTGCTTAGGGTACCTCGTCTATTTCTCGTACACATTCACATTATATTCCCAGAAATAGGTCTCTTGGTTGCCCTTGGAACGGACCTCAGCAGAAAAGACATCTCACTCTGACGCCGGCCCGTGCCTAGATGATCTCCAAGCAGGTCCTGCATCCATACGCATGGAGACAGGGCAGCACCGCGGCGCGGATCACCTCTGCACTCCAGCGCCGCAGGCAAATCTGGCAGCGCTGCGAAATGATCAGAATGTTTAATTTCGTTCGTTGTTGTATTCCACATATGTTCTTCGTACAATTCACCACAATTTTTGTGAGTAGAATGTGTGTGCGACACAACACTATTTTCCATAACTTTTACTACATTGGCAAAGTTCCCAAAGTCAATTTTCGTAGTCTGATATATATTAGTCGTATTAGTCGTAGTTAGTCGTATATTAGTCGAAATATATATTGTAGTCTGATATATATTTCGTAGTCTGATAAATATTCCCCATTATTTGGTGAATATTTATCGCACATGATGGCTAGTCAACATGGTATTTACTGGACGGGTTAATTCCCCGTCGCGTTGTTAAGATAACCGAGTACAAGACTACTTGGCGCATGCGAAGTTGCACTACCCCCTGGTCATAGCTTCTACATCGTATGTCCCTTTCCACGGATTGTTTTTCAATTGTTGGGTATCATAACGTGCATCGGATATATTTGACATAGAGCCCAACTACACACGACGGTGTAGCTTTGGTTTGCATAAATATCGCATCGCATTCCATCGCATAGCTTGCACGGTTCACAAGACAGACGATGTGCAACTTTCGAAGTTCATTGCTAAGTAAATAGGATCTGACCGAAGTTGACTTCAGGTTATAAAAAGTCTATTGAATGCGTATTTTGTGGGGAAAATCTCACGCACGGTAGTTCGAAGTCAGTGACTGTGGCAAGGCTTCTGATGGGGCGGAGTGATGTGAGAAGAACAAAAAAAAACTTAATGCGAATTATCAGAGAATACTAGCTGCTGAAAAAAGTGTTCTTTTTCGGGTGTGTGACAAAAATGGGCCTGCCTACGTTGTCATGGTTGTGGGATAGGCAATGATCATCAACTTACGCATCAACTCAGTAGGGCCAGCGGCGTAACTCAGTCAGGGGCGGATCCAGGAATTGTCATGGAGGGCGCATTTCCGGAAGGGCGCCACTGCGAAAGTAACTGGAGGGACGGGCGCCTTTGCCTTCAGTAAGGCGGCTCTGGCTGAAAATTCGCAAGGGGTGCACTCTAGCGTTCCCGGAGGAGCGCCTTTTCCCGGCCGAAGTAGTGCCATCTTCTCATGGAGGACACATGCCCCCAGTGCTCCCTTGTATCCGCTCCTGAATTCAATATGCTTTTGATTGGGGCACAGCCGTGGCATGGTGGCAGCCAGGCAGCCATTTTTGTGCTGTCCCTGGGATCTCGTTAGGTCTCCACCTATGATGTCAACACAAGTCATTTTTGCCTACCCTGGCTACAGTTGTCAAATCAGCCGTGCACTGCATCGTACCACACACTGCACACGAATACTCAAACAAGAATTCCTGTGCTTGCACGACTAAGATGCACCTTGCTAGGAATACCTACCGAACAAAATACCTAAGTTGTCTGTCTCCAGGGCCAACTAGGAACGAATTGTAATATTAACCATGGTATAATGCTGCTGCTAAGAAGTATGGTCAAGTGCATAGTTATACTGAGCAAGATTATAAAAAAAAATTAAATGGCGTAAAATAGCCTCATGCTAATACCGCAACGTAAGATATAACCGAATTAACTCTGGGTATATTTCATCCACGAGCCTTCTTCAACAGTCTCAAGTGATAAGAAGTAAATTACAAACATTTTGTCCTCGCTCACAGACTACAAGAAAACAAGTCTGCTAACGATGCAATTATCCACCGGAGGTCTTGACTGTACCTCATTCATCCTATTGATGAACTGCCAGAAGTTGGCATGTGCCGACGAAAATTACTCGCCGAAGACACTAAAGAAAGACTGGGCGTCGTTATTTGTTCTTCTTTCTTGTCCGTACACTGACAGAGCTGGTGTGGTCGTACTGCGTGCTACTGCCGCCGCATGTAGCTCACAAGCTGGTTTAGAGGCCCAGCCAGGCTTGGTGCGACCTTCGGGGGATACAATATGCGATCTTATTAAACAGGATTAACAATGTGGTTGGGGGCTCGACTGGGTTCCTCGGCATTGCCCGATAACAAAGAAGAAAAACTTGAAAAAAGAACGGTTGCTATCTTCATTTATAGCGCACAATGCTTTGCTATCTCTAATATAAGTGTTTCATTCAAGCGTGCAACTTCCGTGCTATTTTACTTACGATTTTGCTATCCATGACCAATAATGCGCGGTTATCGCACGCTCAGCCATCATATCAGTGGCGTTGTTTTCTGAATAAAAATAAATTGGGGTCGCAATACCTCTATAGAATGGGTGGGCTCAAATGGACTGGGGGCAAGCTGCATAGGGTCCCATGTTTAAAGTTGAAATTATTGGGTGGGGAAGCTAACATTGAGGGGCAAATACCTCCTCAAAAGTATACAAAGCAACAGCCATGCATCATATGCAAGTATAACATCAAGAGGCTTGCATGCAAGGCTGGAGGTCTCTCACCAATACAGGGTTGTCCGGGTACATCAATTATAATCGGAGTGAAAAGGGCAAATGACTGCTGAGATTAGTGTTAGCAGGGTAGCAAACCAGGAGGTTTCCGAACTGCAGGGTCCATTCGGGATCTCCAGCCATGCTTTCATGTATTGGCGGGTCCAAGGAACAAAAACGGTACTTGATCAGCTATCCTACCTCTGGTCGCTGCTCGTCCAGCAGCAGTGCCCACGCCTCTTGCAGACGGTGCGTAGGCATGAGCGGCAAGACTAGGAGCTTTCTCGCCCACACCCTGAACGGGCACTGAGCCCTATCCTGCGGTGCGCGTCCGTACTTGGTACGGAGACCCACTTGCCTGATCTGCCGAGAATGTAAGAGTTAATACAGAAGGGCATAGGCGCAGCAAAGGGTGTCCCGAGGGCCCCCTCAAAAGTCAAATTCAGTGACGCATCCATGATTTTACTAAGGGTGCCGAACAAAAAAAAATATTATGAAGCAGAGAAAGGTTTCAGAGCGCGGAACGCGCGAAAAATGTAGTATTTTACATGGTGAATATGGAACAATTTATTCCTTCATCCAGTATATTTTTGGTTGCTAATGGGGAGGGGCTGCCCGTACCCCCTCCCACTTGGCTGCGCCTCTGCCAAAAACTAGACCGAACAATACATTTTAATATTTTTACTATGCAAAAGCAGCAGTTTATGGTGCGCCGGAAGTGGTCTTTGTTTCATGCCATTTTTTATGCGGCCCTCTTAAAATCCCTGTCAATTCGGCCATTAGTATGGAGATAATCCCGCTCTCATCTCCTTGGATTCGCAAGTGGAACACCCACAGCTCATGAGCCCTACACACAATTGCACACTAGTCATCCGTTAAGGATAGGAACAGGGATGGGAGACGACGAGCCAAGGTGCTCGCTTGTATTGAGCATTGTCTTGGGAGGAGACAGGAATAGGCAGTTTGACAGGTGCTTATAGATACTTGCCTTTCGGATTACAGCTTTTGCATAATGAAAATAGCAGCCGTTGGTGATACTTCCGGGCCAGGCGGTGAAGGCTGCGCTCTGCAGGGCTCGCTCCCAGTCCGTCATGATCCGCCGCACCCGTGTCGGCATGATGCGGCGGATATGACGGAACACCTCTTCGTAGAGACGGCGAGTCCTACACGACATTAATATGACAAACGCCGGCAAAACGGCACCGTTCAGTACCACGAACACCACCAGCAGTTGACAGAATTGACGGGGCACCACCCGAAAGGTGCCGTCGATGGGCAGGTCAACTGCTGGGTGGTCTTCGGTGGCATTAGCAACTTACGTAGCGAAGCCTACAGCGACATGGAAAATTGTGCATGGGTATTACATGACTGCTGGAGGATGCCAGGCGTAGTGAACATACTTTTCACCAAGTAGAACCGTGGGTGTAGCTTTGTATGCTGTTGAGAGGGCACTTCCCCCCCCCCAAATGTTGGCTGCGCCTCCCCCCAATAATTTCAACGTTTAACATGGGACCCCATGTGATAGGCCATCACAATCCATTTGGGTACGTCCATTGCCTCTATACATTGTGCCTGCCAATAGTTTACAGAAGCCCATGAGTGAAACACAAACCCAAGGAACTCGTAAGTTCTGCTCACGGAATATGTTGACGGAGTATCACAGTTGACCAGAGGCGGGTACGGGGTGGGCAGTCAGGGTGCGTGCCCTGAGTGTATGGAAAGGTGGTTTCCCGGGAAAAGCGCCCCTTCAGGAAGGCTCGAGTGCACCCCACCCACTCCCCCACCGCTCCGTTCGCCCGCTCAACGAATTTACGGCCAAAGTCGACCATTTTAGAGGAAAGGCACCCCTTCAGTGTGCTCGAGTGACCACCTCCTGTTGACGATTTTTTCATGATGAAGGCACCCTCCGAGGAAATGTGCGTTCCCATGAAACTTCCCCGGACCGGCCCATGCAATTCCCCAATACATACCTCGAATTACGCCACACGTTCAAAGTTGGGGTTATCCCACCAAACCAGGGAGGATGGTTCAGGTCGAATAGTTGTCCGATTGAACAGAGAAAATGACAACTCAACATGGGTGAAGTACCAAAGGAGGTGTTCGCCCAGAGGCGGATTCAGATTCCATGGCGCCAACAGAAGAAGAAGCCTACGCCCATGAGTGAAACAAACCCAAGGAACTCGTAAGTTCTGCTCACGGAATATGAAATCACAGTTGACCAGAGGCGTTTAGGATAGTTACTGAAGGTAATATTACAACACCAAAGGTAATATTGGTGTCTAGAGGGTGTACACACAGAGTTGCACGAGTATGGGCGAGTTCCGACTGGATATACTCGGTGCCATGATGATTTTGCACGTGTTTAGAATGGTCCATTCCCGTGTCAATAGCGTGCACACTGGGAGTGCTTTTGGTGTCAAACTAGGTTCAGCATGGTGATTTGGGAGTCACGGTACTCCTGACGCTGGTGCTGCAAAGCGTGGCAAGCGGGACACTCCAGGCAAACTATTCATGTTCTCTCTCTATGTTGCAATCCCCTTTCCAATTGGTAAGGAAAAATTCGCGTGGTAGCTCTCTGTGTACCTGTCTCAGGCCACGATACGACTACTTGAACATACCATGGTAATAAATGTGGACGTCGCGCAGTTGCTTACTCCGACACGCTATACACTATGGTGACGATGGGTATGATGGGAGGAGCTTGTGATTGTTGAGGGTGTTATGCGGTAGCAAGTGAGTGGTGCTAGATAGGCTAGGATATATAGCTTCCTAGGAACTTGGGATAAGGGATTGATTGGGGTGGGAGTATGTACATTTCTAGTACCTTTTCTAGATAGGCTTAACCCAGATGGGCCCCTGAGGCTCTTATTAAGCCTTAATACTTTATGACTTTATGACTTTATGACTCACCTCATCATACAGTCGACAGCTGAAGCGGTGACTCGCTCTTGTTTCCAATCCAGCCGCGTCCACCGCAGTGATGGTGTCCACAGCCGTCTGCGGTACAGCTGGCTGATGACGGCGTCGCTCACGCGCCATCATCTGACGCGTTGCACCGTAGCTGATGGCAGCTCCTGGATCTCCAGCCGCTAGCTCGTTGAAGGGCTGACGGTTGGTGCGCCGACCACGGTCCCGGGCGGTAGCGGAGCGGATTGTAGCGGTGACTCGGTGAATCTGCAAAACAGCATCTTACAGTCGCCTTGTCAAGGGCCGGTGATCGATGGGTTGGCGCCACCATTTATGGTGGGCCTGATTGGTGCGGACAGTGCGGACTTTTTTTTTTTCTAATCCTAGTTTTCTATATCATGACATTGTTTTAAGTGCCGTTTTATTGCCAATGCACTAGCCCACTCGTTCAATAGACACATTTGCCTTTTTTGGTATAGCACAAGTCCCCAAATATTCCAAAACACCATGAGAAACAAGCACTTGTTCTCCACCGAAATTATCTGCGCTGATGCAGAACAATTATACTGTTCATGATTCACTCAATTGCTTGGGCTTCACTTAGTTCCATACATTGCAATGAAATGACACCCCTAGGCATATGCAATCATATGTGTAGGAACGGTGGCTGTGGACCATGGACGCACACTTTTTGAGGTAGCCCTATCGGATACAATTATTAATCCTATGGAAGACTATTAGTATATTACCTACCATTAGTCCCATGGGATACGACGGCGTCCTCCCCCAGTATACATACTTTCATGCCGCAGCTGCAATGCCGAAATATACATTCTCCATTCATGTCCCTAATCACAGTTTTACCTCTTCTTCCAGTAGAACCACGACATGCGCGTGCGTGCAAATCACACGCAGTGCGTTGTTGTTAATTACTGCGCTGGCACGGCAGTTGAACTTCTCACGTTGTCGGCAGAGGTCACATAATCAAGCGAGGATCCAGGGAGGAAGGTGTCGCATGCCCCTCCCCTACCCAGCCCATCATACTAAGCGGCAGTGGCGCAGTCAGAGTTTTCCTAAGCGGAGGTGACCGAAACACGTGGAATGAAACCGAGATAGCTTTCGGCGCACGAAGCGCGTCCAAAACTTAGACTTATGCACCACGGAAATCTCAAAATTTCTTATTTGATCTAGTGTGCTTCCGGTGCTTTAGGGGCACGCCCCCCCCCCCCTTGGCTGCGCCTCTGCTGAGCGGTCAATCTGCGGATACGATTTGGCTCGAGCTCTCCTTTTCAAATTGCTATAATTCGCCAGTGATGCTTCCCTCCCTCTCCTCCGCCTCATGACAAATGGCGTCGTCACCTTCATATTCAAGGTGAGGTCCAACCACAGAGGCATAATAACGATTTTCAAGCATGTGTTCTGCCTCGCCCCGACCCCCGCCCACCGGAGCGTGTGAATCGAGTAACTTTTGTAATTGTTTCTACCCTTGAAGTAGGTGTGACTGGGCGGACCCGCCTTGTCAAGGGCCGGTGATAGATGGGTTGGCGGCACTATTCATGTCGGGCCGGACTGATGCGGACATAAATCCTATTTTCCTAAGCCTAGTTTTCTATGTCATGGCATTGTTTTTGGTCGGCCCTCACTTTAGAAGATCCTGGCTGCGCCACTGTGCTTATATACCATATTATTCCAACGCTTAGTGCGGCGATATGCGGGGTAGACACTCTCGTATGGGCGCCAAATAACCGTGTAGTCGGCGCGCCCTTAAGCCCAAATAATCAATCAATCAGACCATCTCGTAATGGTCACCGGTTCGTGTGAGAGAAAACGAATGTTCTAAAAGCATTGAACGACTGGCCGATAACTGCGCTCTTTCTGACATGTCTATATCTTCTTCTAAGTAAAGCCTCCATGCCTGTACCTATAGGTACACGCATGGAGCCTTTGCCGATAGGTGCATATAGAATATATATACATATTCTATAATAAATATAAAATTAACAGTGAATATTCTATAAAATATATGAATTTTATATATCAATATATATTATGTCAGAATATTCCAAGTGGGGCAGCACAAAGGCTAAGTACAGTTTTTTCATGACTTCCTTGCTCTTATACCTCACACTCCTATTAATGATTACCAGCATTCTGATTGCCCTGTTCCTAGCTGAGGTATATTGTTTTTCTTATTTAAGATCATTTGAAACAAACGCACCTAAGTCACTTTCCTCTTCAATACCATCCGATTCCCTACCTCCCATTGTATATCTGCAAGTCTAAAAGTCTCACCTCCAGACTCCAGATGCATAATATTACACTTTGCATAGTTGAAAAACATCTGCCATTGATCAGCCCACTTCTTTAGGTCCTTCAAGTTTCATTGAGCATTACTATATTGATAACTACTGTTGGCCACTCCTACCAGCATCAGCAAATCTCAACACCCTATTCTTGGTTACACCCTTCCTACATCCGCTCGTTTTGCGGAAGGGATGACAATATAAATACTATGTACTTCGAAACGAGGTACGGAGAGCGTGGGTACGCTCGCCCGTGGAGTGGAGTGCGCGTGCGTCTGCTCCTTGCGCGTTGGCAAGCTGCAATTGAGCGCGGGATCTCGGCTCAACAAACACGCTTCGGGGGAGAACATAGCGGCGATCACATTGTCAGCAAAGCGTGTGATAGCTTATCATAATTCATAATTATAGTTCATCATGAGTTATAATTTATGGTGATAAGCGCCCGGGTGGTGTGGCGAGCGCAAAAGGTCACAAACCAACGTCTAATATCGGCTGCAGGTGCGCGCAGCAAGCATAACCAGTGGCTGGAACACATCAAGCGGTCACACGAATCACAGTGCAAAGGCAAGAAAAGGAAGCGTAGAACACGTCTGAAATATCCGATATAAAAGATGCAAAAATGCTTCGAAGTGAAGCTTCTGTGCTGTAGGAAGAGGCTGACAAGCTTTGCCCACAGGCCAGGGGCGGATCCAGGAATATTTATAGGGTTTGGGGCACTTGTCTAAGGAATGGTGCCACTGATTTCGAGAACAATTTCGAGGCCGGAGGCTGGGGTGCACTCGGTCGCTCTACAAGAACGTTTTTTTGTACCCGGAGGGATGCCTTTGCTACTCAGAGGGCCGCATTTCCGCATTTTCAGCTGACAATTTTCAAGGAGCGAAACAGTTTGTACTCGAGTATCGTTGGGTGGGGCACATGCCCCCAATTTCCTCTGCTTATCTGGATCCGCTAATATTACAGGCAGAAGAAACAAAGAGTTTGCCACTGGTAAAGAAGGCCAATGTCATCCTGGGAAGGCTCTGATGAAAAAAGAAGGATTTGGAGTCACCGAACGGCCGCTTAATTAAAGCGGAGTTTAAATGTTCTCGGACCCCAGAACTAGAGCATTTTATGTTCATTGGTTCCCTACAACGAAGTGTGCTGTCATTCATGTGCATTGTCTGCTGACAATTATGCACCCGCTGTACGGTTGTTTCGTTCATCTTCATTGTCCACTAACAATTTTGCATCCGCTGTACGATTGCTTCGTTCATGTTCGTTCTCTGCTGACTGCTGACAGCGCAAAGCCACTACTAAACTCATCAGTGGACCAAATAACTTAAAATATGGGGAAGACTTATGGCATTAGATATGTACTCGCTCAAATATAAAAGATTAAGGGGTGATATGATTTAAATGTATTAAATCGTTAAAGGGCTAGATCACGTCAATCTGAATGATGCCTTTCTATTTAGACTATCACATGGGAGTCATCATTTCAGGTTAGATAAATCAAGATGTAGGACAGTTAAGCGACAGCAAGCCTTCAGTCAAAGGATTGTTGATCAATGGAATAGGCTACCTGCTGATGTGGGGAGTCCTTCATCGAATGTATTTAATACTAGGGTGGACAATTGTGGGGTTTATGGGGTGAGATTTATGCTAAGTAGGTGTGCACTGTACAGGCCCCTTTAAACAGGCATGGATGGAGTCTGAAAATTATTGGTAAGGCACTCAAGCCACATGTTTTCATGAGATCGAGTAAATGGGACGGGATAGGCAAGGTAGATAAACATTGATGAGTATGTGGGATGTTGGTGGATGGATTCTTTGGAATTAGGGATGTGGTTTGGGTTAGGGTGATGAATGTCTTTTTGTAAGGGTTGTGGTATCCTCCCTTTACAAGCTTAACCCGGATGGGCCCTTGTGGCTCTTATTAAGTCTGAACACTATGAATTTATGAATCAGCCCTACCTCAATGCTATTCGCAAATATCATAAAGAGAAGTGGCCCTAGAACAGAACACTGTGACACTCCACTCAAAACATCCTTCCATTCAGTGTTACATCCATTTGTCATGCCCCATCCCTCAGCTACGGTATCTAGCAAATCAATCACATGGGGATCAAGTTTCCAAAATCAGCATTGTGCTTCAAAATATCTAGACATTTGCTTGATGCCAACAGTTTCTCCAAACTTGCAGCTCCGTTCTGGGCTAGATCACCAGGCGCCGTGCTGGTCAGTTGTGCCATTTCTGGAAGGCGGTCCGGCCGACCACCACCCCTGCCACGGAACGCGGGACCCTCCGACCGCTGAACCGGCTCGAGGTGATGAGGCGTGCAGACCGGGGGGGGGGTCTGACAGGCGATCACTCATTCGAGACATGTCAATTTGGAGCATGCCCGGGGACCCCGCAACTGTGTGGATGTCCGGCAGCCAACCGGAGTTACACACTTACAGTACAGGCAGTACAGGTGAAAGCGTTAGACCGACTGTGGCAGTGCAAGGGTTAACCTAAAAACTTCGGATTAGGGCAACCTTGTTTCTGCGGGCCTAATACTGCTTCGGTTTTTATTTTCACAGTCAAATGTTCAGCTCAGCTGCTCGAAAGCCTAGCGTCTGCTCTTCCCAAGTCCAAATTTTCTGTCCGACTCAAACACAAGCAACTGATCCCCCTTACCTCCCCGTCACTCTGACCCAAACGCAAGCAGCTGAACCCCTTCACCTCCCCCTCACATAGACAAAACAACGTTTTTCCACGGTCATAACATTACAGGTTACTACGCGGGAACTATGCGTTTAGCTCTTAACAGGCTCACGCTCCTGCCGTACTATTGCTATTGATGGGTTTTGCCAGTTGCTACAAAGAAAGCATTTTATTCAACAGCGGGCATCCAAAGCGGCAGTGAAGATGATCGTTCCGACACTACCCTGGGTGAAGGGAAAATCATGTTCGCTATTTTGTAATGCATAATCCCAGGGGCGTAGGATCCTATTCAGTTCGGGGTGTGGGGGGGGGGGGTCCCAGCCTCCCCAACACTTAGAATATTATGTACAGGCATGGAGCCCCTTCTGAGAAAAAGACATATATATGCTAAAAAGAGTATAGCGCAAAGCCACTAGACTAATCAGTGGACTAGGTAACTTAGAATATGGGGAAATACTTATGCATTAGATATGTACTCACTCAAGTATAGGAGATTAAGGGGTGATATGATTGATATGTATACAATTATTAAAGGGCTAGATCAGGTCAGTCTGGACGATGCCATTCTATTTAGACTATCACATAAGGGTCATCAATTCAGGTTAGACAAATCAAGGTGTACGACAGTTAAGCAACAACAGGTCTTCAGTCAAAGGACTGTTGATCAGTGGAATAGCCCGCCTGCTGATGTTGTAGGGAGTGCCTCATTGAATGTATTTAAAAATAGGGTGGACAACTATTTTTGGTTGCAAAATCTTGCTTTTGAGTTCTAAGGGGTGATGGATGGTGTGATATCTAGGCTAAGTGGGTGTGCACTGTACGGTCCCCTTTAGGCGTGCGTAGATGGAGTCTGAAAATGATTGGTAGGGCACTCAGGTCAAGGTTGTTACATGAGAACAAGTGAATATGCTGTATAGGTAAGGTAGAAAGACATTCATGAGTGGGGGGGGGATATTGGTCCCTGTGTTATTGTTGAAACTAGGACCCTTATGTTTTTGATCATGCAAATAAATTGAGTATTATACTAGCTGTATGGGGTATATTATACTACTATTATTATATTATACTATATAGGGTGTCCGTAGCAGTGGATTCAGCACCTTCCTTCGGGATGTGATACTGATGAGATTGGCTATGATAGCACAATGGGGCATGATTGGAGGAGTTTGGAATTGTTGAGTCTGTTACGCAATATCAGGTGAATGGTGCTAGATAGGCTGGGATATATAATTTCCTTGGAACTTGAGGTAATGGATTAATTGTGGTGTGAGCATGTACTTTTCTGGTAACTTTTCTAGATAGGCTTGACCCGGATGGGCCTCTGTGGCCCTTTTGAAGCCTTAACACTGTATGAACTTCTTGAACTTTATGCCTTGAAACATAGGTATACGGCAGCGTGATCAGTGACAGATTCCGGGAATTAGACTGACAGCATACATATATGTACATTATAATATACATATCGCATTCCACACTCGATCTATATTTAGCTCACTTCCGAGCCCACAAATTGCGCACCGTCGCCGAGTCGCCCACTGGTAAGTTTAGAAGGTGATGTAAATTATATGCTGCAAATATACATATATATATATATATATATATATATATATATATATATATATATATATATATATATATATATATATATATATATATATATATATATATGCATATCTATAAATTTTATAATATATATATATATATATATATATATATATATATATATATATATATATATATATTCGTGTAGTTTCGAAGCAGATTGTTTAACATGCATTACTGGTTAAAGGTATCTGCGGCTTTGCTGTATATCAGCTTCTTTGATATGGCTTCGATTATTCTTATCATGGTTTTGTGTTCGCATTGGTGTTGACTCAAAATGGCGTCAAAGCTCATAATCAGTAAAGATATCCTGCCTAAAGAACGCATAGTTTATTTCCTCCATGTCGACGTTTCGACATTTCACATGACATCATCAGGAACAAGCGCAGATTGTTAACGAAATCACACAGGTAATACGTTTAAGTTACGCCGATGATAGGGAAGGTACAAAATTCGAAGTCTTGTATATATAGAAATGGAATGCGAGCGTCGTTTAATATGCTTGAGCGTTCACTCGCAATAATTAGGTTACCACAGTACATATCGGTTAGTTTATTTTCCAACACACTGAGCGTGTGTTGATGAGCGTGCGAAGCATATTTGGGTGACATCACACAGCAGAAAAATAACCACAATGTTGGTCGCTATTCACAAGTCCATACCAAAACACTCCCTATTTTGGCTCTAGGGTCACAATCGATCACCTTGGCCCCAGGGGTGATCCGTCATACAGCGACAAAGTACCTCGCGCATTGACCTGCCGGTTTATAGCTTGGTCTCTTTCGCGTATGTATATGGTCTCTAGTATGTGAAGGCGTCTTGGCTCGTGTGATCTGGCGATGATAGTGCTATTGTCAACCATTTGTTGTCTCGTGAGGCATGTGTCGTGGTGTATGATGTTCGTATGCGTTGATACGCCTACTGAGTGAAGTTGTCATTCCAATGTAATTGCTATCTGAACGGAGCGCACAGTCTCCAATAGTGCATTTGCATTGGTAGATTACATTGGACTGTTTCAGCGGTGATTTGTGACAAGATGGGTTGTTTTGCATAACGAGTGAACGAGGTGAGGTTCTTATAGAAAATGACTAGTTTTAGTTCATCGTCAGGGACAATAGGCTTACAGTGACTCTTCACAATGTTTCGAAGCACCTTTTCATCGGTCAGGTAAGCAGGGGACATACTATTTTTGTAGAACAGCTTGTATGTGGTGCCCTGTGTTGGGGGATGGGACTGGGCTGTGATGTACTTAGTGACGGCGTCTCTGATATGCTTGTCGATTGTAAGCACCGGATAGTTGTTGTTGACGAGAATTTGTTTTACTCTGCGCAGTTCTGTGTGCGCTAGTTGCCAGGTACTACAGTGTCTAATCGCCCTATTCACATACGCGCTGATAACGCTGTCTTTATATCTATTAGGGCAGTGGCTTTTACCGTTAAGGCAACGTCCGACGTCTGTGGGCTTACAATGGACACTAGTTGCAAATAATTCACTACTACCGTCGATGGACACATCCAAAAAACTTACCTTGTCTTCCATGCTCAACTCCATAGTGAAATATAGACCCGAAACTTCTTCTAGACTTGAACTCTGACAACAGCTGTATGTCCCGCATATCTAGCAAAATATCGTCAACATATCGACCGTAGAGTGCGGGGCTCTCTACGCCAGGTGCCTGCAGCACTACCTGCATAATAATAAGAATCCATAATAAGAAGAATCGAAGCCATAACAAAGAAACTAATACACAGCAAAGCCGCAGTGACCTTCAACCAGCAATATATATGTATAATATATATATATATATATATATATATATATATATATATATATATATATATATATATATGTGTGTGTGTATAGAATCTCTCTGGGCCAAAGTCAAAGGGAAAAGCGGAAAACATTTCATGCTGGCGGCGATCTATCGGCCTCCTCGTAACACTTCCTGCCTTAAATGACGACTTCGTTGAGCTCGAAAGACAGGTTCAATTGGCGACACTGAACTTTACCGGCACTTTCTACCTCGCAGGTGATTTAAATTGCAACCTCCTCCACACGGCTAATAGCCCCTGCAAAACACACCTGCTTGAGTTCATAAGCAAATATTCACTTACCATGACAGTGAAGCGCCCTACATTCGTCACAGGCTCTTCATTGGATGTCAGCATAACAAGCTCGCCCATCTCTGTCGGCAGAACCAGAGTGAGTTTCTGCCACTATAGTCCTCACAAATGTACCATATGTTCGATTAAAGTAAACAGGCTTGCCTCAGTTAACACCGTGATAAAGTCACGTTCTTTCGGACGAGTGGATAACTCGGAACTGACCCTTGACCTTGGTTAGATCGACTGGGTCCAGGTCACTGGTCGCATCTCAGTAACTGACAAATGGGACATCCTGCTGAGATTGCTGACACCTATTCTCGACGAGCACCTGCCACTCAGAAACATCAAAATTCGGAACCCAACAGCACCACATGTTAGCGAAGCTACCAAACAGCTCATGCATCAGCGAAATGTAGCTTTGCACTTGAAAGATAGAAACACATACAAAGTACTTAACAGACAACTTCGCTCAGCTATTAGAGCTGACTGTAGGGAGAGATTAGCGGAACGATAGCTCAGAAAGGCCCATCAGCTGCGTGGCGTGCTATCAAGCACATTATCGACCCAAAAAAGCTCTCACAGAGTTCAACCTCAGGTCCTACCTGAACAGCTAAATCAATACTTTGTTAGTGTCGGACCTAAAGTATCAGCAGAGGTCAAACGCCAGGCAAACATGCCTGAACACACACCTACCAGTTGCCGGCTATCGCGCGTCTCTACCAGCTCCTATAAAGTATCACCCAAATCCCTCGAACACCTAGCCAAAATTATCATGGACATGAGAAGTACAGGTGCTTGCGGACCCGACAGGATCGGTATGAAGGTTATCAAATTTCTGTTCTTTTTATCGCAGAAGTGCTGCTCGACGTTATAAACACATGCCTGACTACAGCTGATATCCCCTCCACCTGGAAACAGTCAATAGTAACTCCCATTCACAAATCGTGAGATCCTTCGGATCCCTCAAATTTTAGGCCTATCTCATTGGTTCCGGTTATCGCCAAAATCACAGAGAGGGTAGTGCAGAAACAACTCTATCACTAAATGAACTCAAACCACCTACTGGCCCAAACCCAGCACGGCTTCAGACCACGCCACTCTACGGAAACCGCTCTCATCTCAGTCACGGACAAAATGCTAGCAGCAATGGACCGTTCGGAAGTAGCTCTCCTTTGCATTTTGGACCTCAGTAAATGCTTCGACGTAATAGACCACACCAAACTGCTCACTAAACTCGAACTCCATGGAATTGATACTGACTGGTTTAGGGCATATCTGTGAGGTCACACGCAGACTGTTAGCACCATAGCTCAACGCGAAAACAGACATCTCTCCTTCTTCCTCCCAATCAACATGGGTGTTTTTCGAGGCTCATCACCAGGTTCGCCCCTCTATTGCATCTTTTCGGACGACCTCAGTATGCACGCCCCGGTAACACACGTCACTCAGTTCGCGGACGACACCCAGGTCCTCATCTCCGTCGCAAATCTGATCTCCAAAATCTGATGTCACATGGAGTCATGTCTGAACCAACTCTACGACTACTTCCTGGATAACGGTTTGAAGGTAAATCCGACCAGAACTCAGCTTCTCACGTTCGGATCTCGTCAAAATGTTCGCAATATTACCCCGATACGAGTGTGCTTTAGGGACGCTGTGATAGATGAGAGCCATTCGTGTAGGAACCTGGGGGTGACATGTGATCGTCACGTGTCATGAGATGCACATGTAGCTGTTGTGGTCCGCAAGTGCACTGGATTCCTTCTGGCCCTGAGCCTTCTGCGTCACCATCTGCCCACCAGTACCCTCTTCACTATAGTCAATAGCCTAGTTATATCCAATACCCGCTACTGCTTATCTGTTTACGGTAACGGGTCGGCAGCAAATATCCACAGACTAGACAAGATAGTTAACTTCGCCACAAGAGTCGTGTCAGATCTACGGAAATTTGATCATATTTCTGATGTCCGTAACGAGTTGGGTCTACTCACCGCAACTGATTTGCATCTATTTCACAGCCTTACTTTGATCACATTCTGACGGGTGAGCCATCTCAACAAGATCATTCTGACGGGTGAGCCAACGCACATTGCCGGTCAAATCACTGCAAACTCTACCCTGCGAAACCATCATACACGTGCAGACGACCACCTGCACCTGCCAGCCATACACAGAGAGGCGGACCGCAGGAGATTTCTCTACTCGTCTGTCTTCCACTATAACGAACTTCCTACTGAAACAAAAACATCGAGGCTGTCGAACTTCAAGAAACATACACTAGCTTATCTCCGCGAACAACACTAGTCACACAAAAAAAAACTTACACAATGGATGTGTGTACACTATGAACCCACTTTTAGGCCATCGCCTTCCCATCACTTCTATAAACTGCTCGTTTATAGATCGTGTTGCAAGCACGGTGTGTGCAGTGCAGATAATGATATGGGTATTGTATTATGTTGGTGTATGAATGTTTGTTGCGCATCTGCTCCCACTATTGACCACAAATATATCCATTCTTTGTAAATATCTGTGAGTTATACCCAGACTGTCCATAACAGCCACTGTACGTGGAGGGCATGTATCGTGAAATAAGTAAATAACTAAATAATAATGGTGGTAGCACCGGCGGCAATGATAGTAGTGAAGCCAGTGGTGATGCCCCCGAAAGCGATTCATGTACTGAATTGAAAAAGTGAGCTGTACAGTTCCAGATTTCACATTGTGCTCTGTTCGCTTTTCTTTCCATTTTGAATACGTTTCGTGCCATGAACTTACCAAAGCACCCAAAAACCCTTCTCTGAACTCCAGATATTAATACAACGGCCCTCGAGCCTCAGGACAGTACTTCTACTTCAGTATCACATCATCGATTACAAAGCTACTTCGTGGCATGCAATCTATATCGTCCTGCATACCTCTTCATTTAAACATAGATGGAGTACCTCTGTTCAAAAGTTATCGTGCTTCAGCCTGGCTTATTTTGGCAACTATTCAAAATTTACCACGAAGCGTTTTTCCAATTGTCATTTTTTGCGGGACTTCTAAGCCACTACTTGATGAGTTCTTGAAAGTTTTCATCTGAGTGCACAACACTTGTGTCAGAGGGCGTAGCATTTTTTTAATGTTTTTTTTTAAGTATGCTGCGATGCACCTGCCCGAGCTTTTCTGAAGTGCATCAAGGGTCACACCGGCTATCATGGTTGTGAACGGTGTTCTGTAACATTCTCCATTATAGGTCGCAGGATGACGTTTCCAGACCTGGACGCAAGAGAGCGGACAGACAACCTTTCGGAATAGGGAAGATCCATATCGCCATCATGACCGATCAACATCACCATTACTGGATCTTAACCTAGACATGGTAAAATTGTCCCTCTTGGACTACATGCATCTGGTGTGCCTCGGAGTAGTGAAATACCTCTTGGACCTCATGCTGAATGGTCCAGATCGCCTGACGAACGCTGCCGTTTTGAAGATTTCAGAAACCTTGATCTGCGTTTGTGGCCATATGCCACGAGATTTTGCTCGGAAGCCGCGCAGCCTCCTGGAATTTAAAATCTTGAAGACTACAGAGTTTCGACAGTTTCTGCTGTATACAGGACCTGCGGTGTTAGCTGAGCTGCCGCCTCACCTGTACCAGCTATTTCTTTTCTTGTCGTCTGCGATGACAGTGCTGTTGCGACCGGACATTTCAGGGAGATTCACCAGTGATGTTAAACGTCTCATTCGTGCATTCATTTCAGAATTCGCACAGGCATTCGGAGAACAGTCGGTAGTTTACAATGTACTCAACATGATACATATCGCCAACGATGCTGAGCTATACGGCCCACTGGACAACGTCTCTTATTTCAAATTCGAATCATACCTAAATCAAGTAAAAAGATCCATCCGTAATGGAAACAATCCCACATCATAATTGGTCCGACGCCTTTGCGAACGGCAGGAATCAGACGCAGTAACTAAAAGAAAAACAAAAGGGGTGTCATTGGACAAGAGCATGCTCATGGACCTCTGCCTATTGGACTCCATGGAAAAGAGTACCGAAAATATGATGGTGATTTTTTTTTGTCATGCAAACAAGGTGACAAATGTTTCTTGATGGTGGGTCCAAAAATTGCTGTAATTCAAAATTTCGCTGCAACTGAGTCTGTAGTTGTTGTGGTTGTGCGGTTCTTTGAGTCATATAATTCATTATATGAGGAGCCGTTTGACTCCACGAGGCTTGGAATATACAGGGTGAAGGAGCTATCTGCTGTGCTTTCTGTTGTTAATGTCAGTGAACTCGCTGTTGCAAAAAAATGTGTACTGTTACCCCTGCGAGATGCATTTGTTGTTTTCCCGCTTTTATATACCGGCAGCAGACAGTAGAAATAGATACACATTAGTGCACACTAGCGGATCCAGGGAGGGGCCATTCCGGCCATGCCCCCCCCGAAGCGCTTAAAAGGGGGGGGGGGCATAGTGTCTTTTGACCTCCCCGAAACCAACAGAAGTAAACTAAATTAAAATGCAGTAACCTTTGCCGAGGTTAAAAAATAGCGTCCGAGTGAAAGAATGTCCATTTTGAAAGGTATTTTTTATAATTGTTTGGAGGCTAATATGGTAGCATAGTAGATTCTGACACACATCGAGGGTTTCATGCTGCTCAAGTTCTGCTTACAGCAAGAGTTGACAAAATCGGATCCACCAGTGTGTACACGTGCACGAACGTTGAACGTGAACGTGTACGTTTTGGTAAACAAGAACAAAAATCCGGTAACTTAGAAACGGTGCAGGTAGGCTATGGCCCCTACACAGGAAATTATGTTGTCATTCATTATTATTTTAAAAAATGGGCCCCTTTGCCAAATAGTTGTCGAAATCCGGTGTTTTGAACGAAAAATAGTGGGAGAATCGGCACACTCCAAATCCGTTCGACCCCTCCCCTGATGCAATTCCTAGGTACGCTACTGGGGAAGGGGGAGGGGGAGGGGACTGACCCCGAAAACCGAAAGTTGCCCCCCCCCAAACCGGTGGGCTAGATCCGCCAGTGTCAGTGCACTCCATGTTCTATGTATGCAGCCTGCCTCCGTACCATCCGCATGTCACCAGCGGCACCTCGATGTTGGAAAATGGCCGGGTGAATACTGATTGAACATTGTTATGCACACCTGAATGTTTATGTGAGTTACCAGCTCCGCATTGTTGTGAATAGACGTACGCTGAGTGACTATGGATTGCACATGTTGTGGGCTGCCGGTGGCTGATGCTCGGCTGTAATGCGGACAAAATGAGCTGGAAGTTTGAAGTTAGGACTACAGTCTTTGCAAGCATTGCAGACCAAAGCTATTCAGAAACACTTCGGACACATTACTGTGATTTGTTCTCAACATCCGAACAACACACAAATAGACATCCTTTCGCATGGAATAAAAGTGTAACTTTTCACGAATGAACACAAGCGATACCGATCGTAGCAAGGTCTCCCAGCCTTCCAGCAATTCATCCATGGCACCGTTGGAGTGCGCGAAGTCGCAGTACGATGGAATACATTTTTTAATAGACGCTACAGAAGTTGGATGGCTTACGTGGGAGCACAAGGGTGGCCCTATCGATGTGTTATGGCACTGAGGGCTCCACCCCGGCCGTGCCTAACCAATGGACATGGAGCGACTGGTGCAAAGGCACTGTAATTGACCCATACATGCTTCGCGACAGTGGTTGTTACTGTTGTCTGGTGTGACCCATTGCCTTCATGTATTTTGCCCCCCCCCCAAAAAAACATAAATCAACACACGTGGAATAAGATGAATACAGTAGAAGGGCTAAGTGAGGGTCCACAATTACCCGCTCGATTTTGCGTTATTTATTCCACCCCAGTCAATTGGTATAATTTTCAAAGGTTAATGCATCAAGCTGGTGGCTTAATACCTTCCCATATCTCATCTGGTGATAGTCGAAATATTGTTTAATACAACGAAGAATGGCTCTTAGATGCTCCTGGGTTTTAGACATTGCGTGTAAAAAAATATACGACCTTCAATATACCAGGAGGTGCTGAGTTGACATCAAAAGTAACGATAAAGACTATACTTTATTACTCAACGTTTCGGCCAGGGGCCATGGCACGGAAACGCACGTGCATTCCTGCCCATATTTACTGTGCTAATTTAATTCGATGGCTATCTCCGCAAGTGGACGTTCACGTAACGAAAGCGAGAGTGCATACACAAGAAAAGCCGGAATATTCATACCGTTCGCATTAGCCAATCACAGTCAAGTTGGGCAGCCCGATCACAAACCACAGAGAAGCCACAGCGGGGTCGCACCCTCGATAGGCTTTGGCCACACCTGTGCAGCGCCGGGTCCACACTGGGCTGCCACTACAGGCATTGGTGGTCGGTTTGGAGTGTGTGGGCCACAATGGGGCCACACTCGGCTGCCCATCAGCCTTGTCCGGTTGTGTGGCTGGAGTGTGGCTGTGGGTGCGTTCCCGCCAAGTTTGCCCGGTGTCCACCACTTTTTAGAATGTAGCTGAATAATGTATACTCCTCGAACATATCAGTGCTCCGATTTTCTCCAAACTGTGCTATTCGTATTCTACGACTCCCCTTACCACTGTGGTGCTACCTTATTTTGGATTTTGACGTGCAACACTGTACACCACCTATCGGACTGAGGGTAGGACAGAGCGATCCCCGCCCGTCGCGGTCGGCCGATGCGCCAGTCATCGGCCGCCTGTGATCTTCGACCAGTGCCGTTCGATCCTGGCTGCTGCCCCTTTCCTCTTTTTCTCCTCGGACTATTTGAGCAAATAGTTCGTGGGTGCCCGTCGTTTACTTTCGGGAACCGCGAGAGGATGACTTAACATATATTTTACGTTCTGCTGCTGCCGGTTGTCAGTGATGTTTTCATACTCAGGTCTGTAGAAGGCTTAGAGTACTTGAAGCATAAGTACAGGATCTTCCAGAAAATGCATTATTAGACACATGCTCAGTCCAGCTTTGAAAATGTATTGAATCATCTTCAAACAATGAACTTAATTTCACGGAACACGTCAGCGACAGACAAGCACACGGTGCAGACACATCTTTTTTTACTCTGCAAAGCATAATATTTAGTGTTCCAAATACTGGTCTTGAATAGCCATGATGCCACGGACACTGATTTAGGAAAATTATTGGGGAGGGGAGGGGACACAATACTTGAAGGCAATTGGGAGGAAACGGATGGATTGGGGATTCAATAGGACCCATGTTAAACGTTCAAATTTTTTTTTTTGGGGGGGGGGGGGGGAGTGGCAAAGTCAGCATTGAGGGACACTAGCCCACTCAAAGGTATATACAATAACACTCATGCATGCTGCACAATGCATCACGAGATATGATACATAACAGCGCCCTGCAATGCTATTTCGTCACAATGGTGCTTCGGTTAATGACATACACTTGCACCACGTTTACATGTCGAGCTCTCCGCAGGTTCGGAACTTCTTCCAAGACGAGCTGGATGACGCCTCATGTGCGGACACCGTCGTCTTAGTGAACTGGCCTTAAGGCAAATCCTCTGGTGCCTCTGTTGGACCTGGCTGATGAAAACCCTTCAGTCAGCATCGGGTTTCGGCGATGTCGTTTTCTGTGACGTAGATGAAGTCGACACCCGTAGGTAACAAACACATGTACAAACGCCATAACTATCAGACGACATATTCGTACCGAATTTAATATTCTGACGAAAGCAGATGTCGTGTATACCGATGTACATATAGTCATAACGGGATCAATATTGACGCCCAGTTTTTTTCGGCTGCCACCGCCACCTACTCCCGCTGTCACCGTGGCCACTGGCACCGTCGCCATGCTAGTGGCGGCGGAGGCAGTACCTACCCGGTGTTGACCCACTCTCGGTGACCAATTGCATGTACATCCTCCAAATGAGGAAGAAATCAATCAATATAAGCATCAAATGATTTCCAAAGTGAAAATTTACCGCTACTGCTCATACCTTGTATGGAGGTTCAGTAGAACTTGAACATTGCCCGAGGTGTGCTGATCTCGGCTTTGATAATCAAAGGCAACGAATTAATTTTTAATACAACGAAGAATGGCTCTTATATGCTCCTGGGTTTCAGACATTGCGTGTAAAGAAAATATACGACCTTCAATATACCAGGAGGTGCTGAGTTGATATCAGAAGTAACGGTAAAGGTTATATTTTATTACTCAACGTTTCGGCCAGAGGCCATCGTCAAGAGACTCCTGACGATGGCCCCTGGCCGAAACGTTGAGTAATAAAATATAACCTTTACCGTTACTTCTGATATCAACTCAGCACCTCCTGGTATATTGAAGGTCGTATATTTTCTTTACACGCAATGCAACGAATTAAGGCCTTCTGCCAAAAGTAGGGCACAACCCTCCCGCTTTCTTGGCTTTTGGGCGACAACCACTCAGATTTCATCCCATTAGCATTTTACTATCTGCATGCCACCACACTAGCGCAGGAGCAACACGACACGTCCGTGCACTCACTAATATCAGTAAATAGCCATCCACGAATGAACATGACCTAGGGGGTATCTAACGATGCCGTCGAACGTAGATGAGCCGCCTTGCCTTAAACAATAGATAACGTAAACGGCTACCTAGTGGTACCATTGGACATATATGAGCCAATTTGAAAACAAAGTACTAACCATATAAACGCAACTTAACGTCACATACATTATGACGAAAAACTACTCTGACGTTTCTTAGGGACGATTTTGAAACCAGGTCCCAAACCATTGTCCGTCGATGGTAAATAGTGAAATGTACGAAAAGCAAACGTACGTGTACAAATATACGTCCATTAAATACGTACACAAATATACGAAAGCAAATGTGCGTACACACGGATGTAAGTATGACAATTATACGGCAGAGCAGATGTAACCATGGCAAATACACACGTAAATACAAATATACTTACAAATATACAAATATACTTAGCCCTAAAAGTAGGTGCAAGTTCAGAGCACATTGGGTGGGCTCACTCAGGGAGTCTGCGAGAAATGAAGAATTGATTGACAGGACCTTCGACCACATCCAAAGAGATATGTTCCGCATATGGGTACCTAGCTGATCACAAAATGCCGATTTCGCAGCGCCGCTTACATGACGACTGACGGGATACAGAGCCACACGTAAAATGGTCATACAGCGCCACCTCTTTGGTACATGACTGCTTCTCCTGCCACCTAGCGGCAGCGTTTCCACCAAGGTCTGGCGACAAGGTGACAACGTATACAGCTTCTACAGTTCAATTATGGATGTAGTTCAATATACTTTTGTGGGAGCAAGTTCCCTCAAAGGCCGATGTGGGGGAGGGGATGAGGGGAGGTAGGTGCTGCCCTACGGCGATGCGGTGCCCCAATTTGATTGGAAAATGGCGCCTTTCTGGGATGCTCAAGTGCACTAGTCTTGAAATTTCCAGCAGGTAGAAGCAGAACCTTTTGTACCCATCCAGGTTCAAAAGGTGCCCATGCAGAATGCTCAAGTGCATTTCCACCTTGACGTAGCATTTCTTTCAAATTAGTGGTGCGACTCTGTGGAAATAGCACCCCCATTATAATTCCTCCTTCCACATCATTTAATTGAACATTGAAGCATCTGCAGCATTGAACCCATGACACTTAATTTTACCAACATAAAGCTTAGTCACAAAATTTGAGAATGCACTGAGACAGTGTTATTCGAGACTGAATCCCTGCGTCCGCACTTGCAGACACCTCAAGCGACATCAGGCACAATGGAGAAGCAACGTTGTGATGTAGTGTATTATATGTAGAGACTATAATTGGTCTCATTCCTCAGAACCATGACAGCCTCCTACCACACTGATTATGTTTGTCAAGGTTAGGAAGCTAACGAAATGGTGGTCGATGTGAAGCGTTGGCAGACTGCAGTCCTCCTGAAGTTATTTCATCAGCTTATCAGCTTCGACCGACGACGCCAAGTATGCTCAGATGTAGGTCAGCTGCCACAAGCTGTTGTTGAGAGCTCCTCATGAGCTTGATATGTGAAAAGCAAAAACATCCCAGGTAAGCATACAGCAAAATTGAACACAGATTGGAAGAATACAGCAAACTCAACATGCAGTCAGATGCAGCACTTTGAAGTGAAATCTAGGATGAATAATTGTAATTTACCATGCCATGATGTCTAGGTGGTGGTCTCTCAATATCTATCCCAAGTGAAAAAGTTTGGGTGCCAAACATAGCATCTCAGCAGCCACAAGTTGCTGCTGAGAACAGCTTATGCATCAGAGTTCAACATGGTCACTACAAACAAAATCAGAGATGTTCCTCATGGGGTTGGCATGCTACAATCCAAAATTACTCCATGTAAGCATGGCTGGAAAGTGCTTCAGGATTCAGCCCTTACATAAGATTGAAAACCACACCCATTCAAAAGCATGATTTTGAAGTAAAATGACATGAAAATAATTTCAATGCACCACCACATAATGATGCCTGGGTGGTTCACAATAATATATCCATCCTGAAGGAAAGCATTATAGGTACATAAGATAGCATGTGCATGTACATGGCATAACAGACAATCTGCTTCACATACCCCAATGAAGCCTGAGGCCCACAGGCATAAATGGTTGTGGGCCTCCACATACACTTTGTATGCATAAGGCATACATGCCTTATGTACCAACTTTGTATGCATAATTAAGATTATAAAAATAAGGGCTCATAATCCTACATCAATTCATACTGCACACCCACAACTAAAACTAAGTACCAACGTTCAACTGAAAGCTCCCAGCTAGCTCAAGTTGAATTATGACGTCAAGACTCAAGAATGTCATAAAATATCAAGACATAAAAAATAATCAGTCATATGCAAGCCTAACCCAACATAACATAACATGACAAAGGCAACATGACACAACATAAAGCAACATAACATAACATAA